>QTSX02002641.1:0-13751 GCA_014839935.2 Entomophthora muscae | reverse complement strand
CAGGTTCACATTCTTCCACATGGAAGAGATCAGGTTTGTGGTCATCTTATAGGTGTAATAGGTGATTATCAATAGCAAAAGCATACAAGATGCCCCAAGAGATAACAACATCTTGGGGCTCAGGGTACCAGGTTTCGTAAAGATTGCCATAATGTCAGGGATCCAGTCTTGGGCAGCCGGCCTGTCATTTTCAGGGGTAACTTGGGCCAGTTTTTTTGCAGGCAATGTCCACCACAAGAGGGGAGCTGTGGGGTTCCTGGTCACCAGTCCCCAAAGTGTGTCCTGGGTTGTAGCCAGGGACCTGCTTGGAGGAGTTGCCATTCTCCAACAGTGGTGAATGGTTGGTTAGGAGCTTATACTTGGCCTTCATAAGAGCAGACTCCTCCAGTACCTTCCCAATTACTAGGCAAGCGTCTCCACCATACACTTGTACTTCAGCAGGCAGCCAGCCCTTCTGTAGGTCAATACTAATCCTGTAATAGTCTTGCAAACTCTCCCCTAATAAACTCTCTTTCTCTATTTGTCATTTCCAGATGCCTAGTCCCCTTCTCCCACTCCTCCTGGGCAGACTTACTAGAGGCAAACTTTCTGCACCCTAGGCAATAAGATTCCTTGTCCCCTGGGCTAGGATAGAAAATGTGGGGTAATTGACTCATAGGACTTATATCTACTCTTTAAACAAGAAATTTGGATAGGGGTTGTAATAGGCACTTTATTCACAGTCAGAAGGAAGATCCCCTTAGAAACCTTCTGATATATGGCCTTGGGATAGGGAATAATAAAGGGTTTGTGCCAATACTTGGAGTCCTTCAACAATCTCTTGGACTTCTTGTACTTGGTCTTTAGCTCCTGCTCCTTGGTCTTGGGCTCCTGCGCTTCAGTCTTGGGCTCCTGCACCTTTTGGGGCTCCTGTGCTCTAATCTTGGGCTCCTGTGGTCTGTTCTAGCTCTGGCTTTCCTATTCTTGGTCTTTGGCTCCTTCTGTAGTTTCTGTGGCTTTTGTAATCCACTTGATCCAGTCTCTGAAGAGTCTCATATAGCTCCCCATTTTATAGCCCCTTGTTTCAGACCAAAAACCTCTCTTAGAACTCTGGTTCTTCAAAGCTTAAACTATCCTGTTTTTCTTCTTCTATAATATATTAAACTTTAAAAGCTTACTTCAGCCAATGAAAGCCCTGAATTTTCTTCTTCTGCTCCTCATTTTTTAGGCTTTAACTATTAAGTTAAAGCCCTTAAAACACTGATCAAATAGACTCCTGCATGCAGTCAATCATACGCCTTGATTCAACGGTTTTGCCAAAAAGGTTTCCCCAGATGACCTGTCCCTGACCCTGGTTTAAACCCAAGGCTGTCTTGCTCTGGGTAAACAACTGATCCACATAATCGAACGGTTTTGCCGTAATTCCTGTCACATTCCCCGGCAAATCTCAAGCGCTTTCACATATGTTTTTCTTAGGCAAATTTCAACCCTTTGATTTTTTGACGTTTCTCCATGTTTCTCTGTGTTTCTTTCAACGTTTTGCAACTTCAAACCTGCTGGCTGCTTGTCCTTTTGCCTCTCCTAGTTGTTCTCGGCAAAATTTGCTCTTTTGCCCTTTCAGTTTCTCCATTCTCTTTCCAGCTTCTTTCTGGCTCATTTCCTCTTCAATTCTTCTTTCTAAAATAACATATAGTTCTAACAAACTATATGTTATTTTTCCTCCTCTTTCTTTTTCATTTATATGATTTTTAATCCTTTTTTAATCATAATTGGGCAGTATTTAATTATTATTTAACTGCTTCTTTTTAACCTATTTCCCTCTCAAAAGCCACTAAAATCAGCTCTTCCAGCCTCTGCATCTAGTCTGGCTAGTTCATCCTCTCAGCTCTTCAGTTCCTTCAGCACCAACTTCTGGTCCTTTGGCCATCCCTTCAACTATTCCTCAACCAGTTCCTCCACCAATCCTCACTAGGAACCTCCTTTGTTCCTTCAACATACTGAACCATTTTGGTTCTCATAACTCAATATGAATTAACAGTCCATCAACTAGCCTTCACTGTGACCAAACAGTCCCTCCTGCTAGCTTTCTCTGTTAATTCTGTGAACCACATTAGTTCTTTATCTCAGTCTCCATTACCAGAAATTGTAGACCCAGGCATGAGTCTACATTGAACTGGCGTTTGACTGGGCCCTTGCAAGTGGCAATCCACTTAGGCCATTCAATCATAGATCAATGTCTATGTGTTGTCTTTACTCATCCAGGTGATTAAGACTGGGTTTTCAGTTGCAGAGTAATCAGCTCCACTTCACAGAGGCCTGATCACACCTAGTTCTGTAGCTTGCTTCCCCAAGCAAGCCGCCTTGGTGACACCTCTGATCAAGTATATACCCTCCAATGCTCACCTTGGGTTCCCCCAAAGCTCCCATAGGGGCATAAACAAGGACACCCTACCAGTCTGTTAGATAGGGTGCTTGCTCACAGACCTCCTGTAAACGTATTAGGGTAAGTAGAGCTCTCAAGGCTCTTCCCCTCCCTGGAAGCCCACGTTACCTGCCAGGGGTCCAAAACCTACTCCCCCCAGACAGAAAAAGTTCCCTGCTTTCTATTTCAGTCTTCACCCTTCCACAGCCACAGTTTCCTGCGGGGTGAAGCACTATAGCCCCAAGCAGCCAATTCCTTCTGCTGGGTGGAGGCAACATCTGCCCCTGGTGGTCCTATGTTACCTACCAGGCAGGCCTTATTTACCCTAGTAGACCATGTTACCTACTAGGCTCACCATACTTACCCCTAGAAGCCCTATGTTACCTACTAGTTTACAGTGTCACCAGCTAACCACACATTGTCACTCTTCAGCATATTGTCTTTATTTGAAGCCAAATCAACCCTTGCCTGAAAAACAGCACACATGTGGATCACCACAGGGGCTAACTTAAAAAGGTAAGAGGCGGACTTTAGCACCCAGGACCACAGGCCGGCGGCTGGGATTATAGTGTCAATCACCCCTGTGAGGGTGATGTACATAATCCCAAACAGCTTGCCAGAATGGTTGGTTAGGAGGTTGGGTGAGCAAGCAGGCATAGGTTTTGGGGTCACAGGCGGTTCCATGGGCAGGTTGTAAGCAGGAAGAAAGTTGAATTTCTCTCTGAACAACTTGGGTGTTGAAAATATCCACAGGCCTTGTTGGTTGTATTTAACTGCAGATTGTATGTGGGCCAAAGAGTCAAGTTTGGGTATCTTTTCCGGGGTGTAGTCCTTGCATTCAGATTTCAGAGGGTAGTTGGGAAAATGGACGGGTCTGAAGGGTACACCAGGAGGGCAGAAAACTGTGGGCGGTGGGACAGGAGGGACAGGGGGAGGAGGGTCAGGAGATCTCAAACTGATTTGGTAGATAGCATATACAAAGTAAGGCAATAGCTTTGTGAGCCAAAGTAACATAACCTTTATTCAAAAATGGCAATAAGTTTGGAGTGCAGGGTCTTTTGGTCTATATAGCACCCCACCTCCAAACTTAATATTTTACATGGGGGGTTCATCAGGGCATTGGGAAAGGCAGGCCTGGGGGAACTGGGTGCTTGGGTCCAAAGGCAGCAAAATAGCACTTGTCCTGGGAGTTATTTCATTGGTGGAGAATCTCAATTTGGCTACCTGATTATCTTGCCTTGGAGTTGTGGTCATGGGGTCAGGCTGCAGGGCTGTGCCTCTTCCTGGGGACAGCTCTTGGTTGGCCACTAGTGTAGACTTCAGATTTATGAAGCAAATAGTTGCCACTTCAGTACCTCCATTGGGTGCTGTGATTAGTCTTCCATTTGGTGCAATAATTTCCTTGGTTTGGCCTGGTTAACTGCACAGAACAACATTCTTGGTATCAGCTTGCAGGGGCTAGATCTCAGAAAGATACGGGTGGGTGGGCTCTTGGTCCATGGGGCTAGTGGCCTGCAGGAGTTTGGGTTCAGGGTTCAAATCTTTCCCTTGGGCCCAGGTTTGGAGGGGTAAAAAATTGTCAATCCTGACACTCTCCTCCTTCCTGCCCAGCAGAGAAAGGTGTGCCTCTGCTTGCTCCCACAGCTGTCATCACCCCCACGTGCTCCCAAGTGATCATTGACTCCTAAATATCTTATGAACTACCCAAGAAATCATTCCTAGAGCTGTACTCTTCTGAGTCTCTCAGCCGCAAGGAGCCTCAATTATTCCCTGGAATTTTATATTATACACATAAAGAGCCTGTACAGCTTCCAATAGCTAACCTGTCCTCTTTACCCATTTAGGTTTCTAGGAGAAAAGTTGTAGGACATGGATATATACTAGGCGCAGAGCAAGTGGTGTCCCTCTAACCCTTTGAAACCTTCAGTGACTTTAATCTACCAGAAGAGAATCCCCAAGTTCTCTCACTATTCACTGCTGCTGATTTCCTGCAGTTATCCCCCATACAACAAAAAGATGTACTAGACCTGCTCAACTAATTCAGAAATATTTTTTGCCTCTGGACCTAAATACTACGGCCTAGCTAAAGGGGTCATTCACCAGATTAATACAGGCGATACCCCGCTGTCAAAACAGCAGGCTCAACCCGCCAGCAAGGTTCCAAGCAAGCAGGTTTGTGACCTGCAACCCAATTACCCAGCCACTCAAAGCCAGACTAGGAAGTCAACTCAAATTGCCAAATCCAACAACATGAACAAATGATGATCCCTTATGGTGGATACCTTGTTTTGGCGCTTGACTCATTACCAGGATCAAGTCACCCCCTTCACCATCCAACTGTGTGATCAACACAATCATGTTCCTGTTATCCTTGATTCACAATGACTATATAATCACTATCTCCCAATAAAGATTATTATCTAGTTTCTAAATATTTCCCCCTTTTAACTCTGCTAAAACAGCACAGTTACAACATTGGTAGCACAGGTAGGTTCTCCTTCCTACCTTATCTTGTAAAATTCTGCCTGTTACCTGTACTTGCTGTGGCCAACAAATCCTTGACAGAATTATGTCTGGCCTCCTGCTGGACTGGACCCTGTACACCCCTGGTACCAAGATACCTGATGGCTTTGTCCTGTACCAGAACATGGTGATACCACTCCCTGCGTTCAATGCCATGTCTGCACAAGGACTCTTTCAGGCTCCCTCCTCTATTCTGCAACCAACCAACAAAAACACCATGCCTGCCTATGTAGCCCAAAGACTGTGAAGCGCCGCCTTGGAACCCTTTGCCGGGGCCAACAACAACAACGCTGCCACATGGATCCAGTCTGCCCAGAGCAAGCTGGCCCAGATGGAATGCCCACAGCAATTTTGGATTGCGGAAATCTCCATCTGACTAACCCACAACGCTGGCACCTGGTGTGACAAGTGGCACAAGGAACACGCCAACAAGAACTGGGATACCTTCAAATAAGACTTCTTGGCAAGGTTTGTGTTTAAGGACACAGCGCTCATGATCATATGCCAAGTAAAGAACCTAACCCAGACAGGCACCGTGAAGGAGCTCACCTGCGCCTACAAGGAACTCCGACTTTGTGCACCCTCTGACATGGCCTTTGACACCCCAGCTACACACCTCATGTACTATGACGCCCTTAAGTTGCATGTAATGAGACACGTGAACCTGGACCAAGTGACCAACCTACAAAGCCTGTACCACAAGGCAGAGAAAGCAGAACAAACATCCAACACCCTCCATAAGGCACAAACTGGGAAACAAGAGAGACCCAAGGATTCTCACACAGGCGGGCGCTCCACTCATCCACCCCCTGGGAGCAACAGGAATAACATCAAACCATAAACCCACAAGCTCAAACGGACATGGGAATGGAAACAATGGACATTCAAATTGTACTCATTTCCGTATCACTGCCACGCAAGGCAATCAAGATGAGGGAAAAGCCCAGGGAGAGCATTAAGCAAGCCAAGCTCTCCCCACATAACTCCCAACTTGCCCAATGATGAGTACCAACCCAAGGACGTGGACCAATGTCCAATGATCCAAGTACCCTTGCAGGACCCAGTACTGTACACCATTGCCAGACATCCCAATAAACTGATGTCCTATCCTTTTTGCTTTTGCAGTTACACAGGCTTGGCACTCCTGGACTTGGGTGCAGATTGAAACCCTAGTCAACAGCAGCTTTGTAGACAAGTTCAAGCTAGCCACTAATCCTTTGTGGATTAAAAACGTGGTCCTGGCTGATGAACATCACATTGCTGTGACAAGGGAAACTCACCCCCTTCTCTGTCATGCTTGAGAACCTACACTCCACCATCCAAGGCCCCGTCATCAACTTCCCAAAGTTTGACATTGTACTGGGGTTGGATTGGTTACAAAAGAACAATCCCCACGTAGACTGGGCAACCTCAGTGTTGACCATTAAGCGTGAAGGTGTCAATCACCAGATCTACCCTGACTCAGTGGACCAACTCCTACGCAACCACATCTTTGTGCGCATCACAGAGATCCTGGATAAAAAGAAAAACCTGAAGGCAATTGATTGGGACTCCTGCCAGTATGAGATCATACACTTCAAGGATCACCAGGATACCTCCATACCTCAGGATTGCAAAATTGTGGCCCACCATCCAGAAATCTTCAAAGAAGCTCTACCTGGGTTGCCCCCAGAGAAACACATTCAACACTCCATCCAACTCAAAGGAGCTGTACCCAAAGCATGTCCTATCTACAGGTTGACCCCAAACAAAGATGACGCCCTACGCGCCTACCTCAAGGAAGTGTTGGAGAAAGGACTTATCTGCCCCTCACAGTCTCCTTTTGGGGCCGCTGTATTCTTTGTGGCCAAGAAGGACGGTACCTTGCGTCTGGTCACAGACTACTGAGCCCTAAACAAAGTTACCATCAAGAATTGTTATCCACTACCACTGATTGACAACCTCTTTGACACCTTGGGAGGAGCCACAGTCTTCTCCAAGATTGATCTGACTGCAGGCTACAACCAGATTTGTATTAAGGAGGAAGACATCCCCAAAACAGCCTTCCACACTAAATACGGCTCCTACAAGTGTGTGGTGCTCAACTTTGGCATGACATTTGCCCCTTCCACCTTTGTGACCTTCATGAACAAAGTGTTTGCTCCGCACATAGGCAAGCATGCCCTAGTCTACCTAGACAACATCATTGTCTACAGTCCATTGGTGGAACAGCACCACAAAGATCTAGAGGCAGTCTTTGCTACCCTGGCACAACACAAACTGTTGGCCAAACCCTCCAAGTGCCAGTTCTTCCGCAAGCAATTACCCTTCCTGGGACACATAGTCTCAAAAGACGGCATCAAAACCAACAGTCAAAAGATACAGGCCATCTGCAAGATGCCGCCACCTAAGGATAAGTTGGAACTCCACACCTTCTTAGGGATGGTGGCCTATGTACGCTGCTTCATACCTGACTGTGGCGTTTTGACTGCCCCCTTATCTGCCATAACTGGTGCCAAATCCAAGTTTGTGTGGACCCCCCAACGTGACCTCTGTTTTAGACGCCTCAAGGAGAAGCTCACAATGGCTCCTATCCTGCAATACCCCAAACGTGACAGGGAATACCAAATGGAAACCAACGCCTCAGATGCATCCATTGGGTGAGTACTATAGATCAAAAATAATGATGGCAACTTCCTGCCTGTAGCTTATGAATCACAAAAGTTGACAGATGGAGAGTGTTGATACCCTATCCACAACAAGGAACTGCTGGCCATTGTACACTGCCTAGTCAAATGGCGTTGTTATCTAGAACAACAGGAAGAATTCACAGCATTAACCGACCACAAATTGTGCATATACTTCAAAACCCAAGCAAATCTGTCTTGCCACCAAGCCTACTGGATGGAGCTCTTGGAGAGATTTAATATGCTCATACAGTACAAACCTGGTCCCAAGCTTGCCATGGTAGACGCCTTCTCACGCCTATATGTCCGTGCCACAAGAGGGGAAAATGGGCTTGACCCAGACTGGCCTCTCTTGGTGCTACAAACAAAAGACAAGGGTTTCCCTCCTGGTACAACCAACATAACAAAGGAAACAGTCATCAAAAACAAACACCTATTCACTGACGTGTACAGGACCTTGCACAGAAAAGTGTCTGACGGTACTAACATCCCTTACATCCCCACACACCAGCTAGTAGACACCATCCTACAATATCACAGAGACCTCAGACACACCAAGAGTCAAAACCTATACAAATTCCTTAAACACAAGGCCTGGTGGCCAAACCTGTATCATGACGTTTAGGAAGTCCTAGACCAGTGTGAGGTATGCAAGAAATTAGCCAAAAGCAAAACCCCTCCAAAGTCAGTACTACCCATCTGCACATAACTACCCTTCAAGGTGTGGGCCCTCAACGTTGTTGGCCCCATGCCAGGGAAACACAACAATAAAAAATACATCATCACTGCCATTGGCTTTGCTACAAGATGGCCAGTAGCCCAAGCAGTAAAGGCGCACACTGGCAATGATGTACAACAATTCATAGGAAGAGAAATAATCAGCAAGTTTGGAAAGCCAGAACTCCTGATAACCAATGGAGGGAAAGAATTGACCTCCAAAAACACCAATGTATACCTCACTAAAAATGGGGTCAAACATACTGTGACAACACCATACCACCCACAGGCCAATGGACGTGTAGAGCAGCTAAATGGCAGCCTTGTGCAAGCCTTAGCCAAACTCACTGCCAGGAGACCTGAAGACTGGTAAAAGCAGCTATCAACTGCATTACTTGTGTGCTAAACCCAAGTGAACAGATCCACTGGGAAAAGCCCTTTTGAGTTGGTATACAGCACACAGCCAAATATCATTCAAGCATTAACAGGACCCAAACTGGAAATTCCAAGTAAAGTCCCCCCACGTTTGGACCCTCAAGTTATAGAGGCCAACAGCAAGCAAACAAAAAAATGAATGTCTGCAAAAAACTTTTGTCCCCATCCAAGATAGACATGAAGTTGGGGACAAAGTTTGGGTCATGAACATTGATAAAAGCAAACTACAACCCAAGAAAGTAGGTCCAGCAATCATTCTAAAGGTAAACAAAAATAACACTTACCTTGTACAAGGACTCAGGAAGCGCAAGCAAGACAAAACCCTACACCACAATTGACTGAGACCCTGCAAAGCAAGACAAAAACAATGCAAAACCGCCCTGTCCTGTCACAGAACAACAGTTAGTCCAGTATGGTGCCCGGGCTCCTGATGACCTCCCTGACAACCTACCCCCAGAGGAGGCCAACCTTCAGTTGGGGGGTGTCAAAACAGCAGGCTTGACCTGCCAGCAAGGTTCTGAGTAAGCAGGTTTGTGACCCTGCAATCCAATTACCCGGCCACTTGAAGCCAGACTAGGAAGTCAACTTGAATTGCCAAATCCAACAACATGAACAAATGATGATCCCTTATGGTGGATACCTTGTTTTGGCGCTTGACTCATTACCAGGATCAAGCCACCCCCTCCACCATCCAGCTGTGTGATTAACACAATCATGTTCCTGTTATCCTTGATTCACAATGACTATATAATCACTATCTCCCAATAAAGATTATTATCTAGTTTCTAAATATTTTCCCCTTGTAACTCTGCTAAAACAGCACAGTTACAACACTGCCTTTCCGTGAAAAAGCCTTATCTCTGCAGCCAATTATAGGACACTCAGGTATCTAAGGAGCTCAAACAAATATTAGACTCTGGAATACTTGCTCCTTACCTAAAGTCCATGGGCCTCCCCTTTGCTCTTACTAGAAAAGAAGAATGGAGGCCACCACATTGTGATGGATTACAGTTGCCTAAACTCACTCACAAAGAAAGACTCATACCCTTTGCCTAGAATTGATGACACCCTTAGACAATTGGGAGGATTGAAGCTCTTCTATGTCATGGATTTGGCATCAGGTTACTGGCAAGTTGATTTATCCCCCAAAAATCACAAAAAGGCTGCTCTCATTACCTCATAGGGTCTTTACAAGCCCACTTGAATAACCCAAGGACTTTGTAATGCCCTGGCTTTGTTCTGACAAGCCATGGGCTCTATTTTATGAGATCATAAAGCTTTCTGTGTCCTTGTATACCTCAATGACATCACTGTGTTCAGCTCTACCTTTGCTAACCACTTGGACCACTTCAAAGTTGTTGTTACCAAGATTTGAGAAGCAGGCCTAAAGCTCAAACCCTCCAAATGGTCTTTCTTTAGGGAGCAGTGTTGTGTTCTGAGGCGTGGCACAGATACACAACGGGGAATCCTGACCTTAGGATTGGATTTATACTAAGTCTTGGTTAGAAAACAGGGAAGGCTATGCAGTTACCTTGTGGCCCTGATTGAATAATATCTACTAGACGTGGCTAGAGAGGCGCCAAAGCACTTGAAGACACAAAGACAAAAATGTGAATAGAACTTAATTTTTATTGGTGAATAAGAAATTAAATATATAGTGGTTGACAATACCACAAAACACTACCAGGATGGTAGGATCACTTGCCACAAGCATGAGTGGGGCAAGTGAGTTGCTCAGAATCAGGAAACTGAACAATTAAATTTCCTAATTTGGAGTCAGACTCATTTTAAATGGCAAAAGCAAAAGAGAGAGATTTGTCCTCAAAATAACCCATCAAAGGGGAAATTGAAGCATGGTGAATGGCGGCATTCACAACATTGCCCCCTCTAGATTGGCCTTAGGGGGTAGTACTTGCCAAGGAACTTGGCATGCACTTGGGAAAATGGGTAACCACTAGAGAGGAGTTTCACAGTGTACTCAGACCCTTACTTGAAGGTCACTTCTAAAGGTCCAACCCACAATGTATCTAGATTGTGAGTGTGTCCTCCTACTCTATGCTGATAGTAGAGAACCTGGTCCCTAATATTGAACTCTGGCAAGGGAGAGCGTCCAGCATTGTCAGGAGAGAGCTCAAGCACCTTGGTCTTATATGCAGAAGTGTATGTAGTAGCCTGTATATCAATGATGTGGTTGACTAGATCTTTGATATGGTCATTAGGGTTCATAGCCTTATCAGAGGAGATTAGAGGGGCCCAGGAGCAACAGAGTGGTGGCCTCACGCCCATACAGCATAGCAAATGGGGAATACCCGGTGACATAATGTTTTCTAAGGCAATAAGGAAAGAGAGCAGCAGGTAAGTATAGATCCCAGTTTGCAGTGTCAGAGTAAGTGAGTTTCCTCATGATAGAAACCAGAGTTGAGTTTGCACGCTCAGCTGCCCCATTGGTAGAAGGATTATAGGGGTCAGAGAAGGAGAGGTGAGACCCCAAGGCTTCAATAACAGAGGTTACTAAATTGGCATTGAAGTCTAGTCCCATTGTCAGGTAACAACACTTGAGGACAGCCATAGTCAAAATAATACGTCTTGCAATAAAAAGGCAGCAGTTGTCTTGGCAGTGATGTCCTTAGTAGGGCAAGCTTCTACCCACTTGCTAAAATGATCAACAGCAATTAGGATAAAATGGCAACCAGAGTAAGAGTGAGGGAGAGGCCCCACAGCGTCAATGCTGAAAGTATGAAATGATTGTTGAGGGGAGACTAGCTTGAACTTGTGTGAGGCAGCTCAAGGTTGCTGGAGCTGGCAATCATGGCAACTAGTCAATGACATCTGGAATCAACAGGCAAAGGTTCTACCAGAAATAGTTTTTCTGGAGCCAGTCATAGGTCTTGGTAATGCCTCCATGTCCCATCTCATTATGAGCTTGAAGCACCAACAAAAGGCAAAGCCTATGCTGTACATAAGGTAGGTATTGATCTTGTACTTTCTTGAAGAGCTGATTGTTGCAAATGAGCGTGTCCTCAGAAAGTTTGGCTAGGGAAATTTGAACTTCTTCTTTCTTGCTCTCCCAAGAGGAAGGATATCTGATTAGTTCATACAGTTGATCAGCCTCAGCAGGGTGTATAGCAAGGATGGGCATTCTGGATAAGCCATTGGTGTTCTGATGTTGAATCCTGGGACAATGTAGTACAGTGAAGTCATAACCTTGCAGGCAGAGAGCCCATTAGCTAGTTGTCCTTCTGGTTCTTTGAGCTACTGTAGCTACTTGAGCAAGGTGTGGTCAGTAACCATAGTAAAATGGGTGCCATACATGTAATGACATAATTGTTTGACCGCATGCAGTACAACAAGGCATTCTTTCTCTGTGGCACTATAGTTCTTCTCATGTTTGTTGAGGACAAAAGAAGTATGAGCTAAAGGGTGATCCACACCCTCATCATCTAGTTGAGCCAAGATGGCTCCAATAGCCAGGTCACTAGTGTCAATGTAAAGGATGAATTCCTTATTGTAGTCAGGATACACTAGGACAGGAGCCTCTTTGAGTTTTTGTTTAAGGGTCTCAAAGGCCTGTTGCTGACTAGCAGTCCATTCAAAAGGGACATTACGTACCAGTTGGGCCAAAGGTTTGCTAGTGTTAGCAAAGTCAGGGATGAATTGTCTGTAGTAAGTCCATCATGCCCAGGAAAACTTGAACCTCTTGCAGGTTGATGGGCAGAAGCATTTTGTCAATGGTCTCAACTTTCTTGGTCATTGGGAGAATCCCTGTTGGGGTTACCTCATGGCCTAAGAACTCAAGGTACTCCTTGAAGAAAGCACACTTAGATGGTTTCAACTTAAGGCCAGCCTCCCAAATCTTTATGAACACTTCTTTGAGGAGATTCAGGTGATCTTTAAAGGTAGCACTGAGGACGGTTATGCCATTTAAGTACACTAGGACACATGGGAGCTTCAAATCACGGAGGATGGATTCCATGGCTCACTGGAAGGAAGCTGGGGTATTGCAGAGTCCTTTCAGCATGTGTCTAGGCTCAAACAGTCCCTCAGAAGTGATGAGCGCAGCTTTTTGTTAATCCTTGGGAGAGAGATCAACTTGCCAGTACCCAGATGCTAGATCCATGGCAGGAGAAGAACTTAGAGCCTCCAAGGCGTCAAAGAGCATCATCAATACGCAGCAAGGGGTAGGAGTCCTTCTTGGTCAAGGAGTTCAATTGGCAGTAGTCCATCCCAATACTATGGCCTCCATCCATTTTCTTTAGTATGAGTAATGAGGAGGCTCACAGACTTTAGGAAGGATCCAGTAGTCCAGTGTCTAAAATTTGTTTGAGTTCTTTAGACACCTGTTAGTCCTCCATGCAAATACAGCAATATGGTTTAGCGTGGAAGGGGGAGCGTCACAAGTATCAATCTAATGAATGACGCCTTTGGCTAGACCATAATCAGTGCCATCTTTATGAAAGATATATGAAAATTGATCTAGCAAATCAAGCACCTCCTTCTGTTGTACCAGGGATAGCTGCAGAAAATCTTGAGCAGTGAACAAGGATAGGACTTTGGGCTTGTCTTCAGGTAAATTAAAATCCTGAAATGTACCAAAGGGATGTAGCAATAGGATATTGAGAGCATTCAGCAACTTGCCATAGCCAACAACCTGCCCTCTAGACACATTTATGGGGAGAGCAGTTAAGTTGGCAACCATCAATTGAGCAGGGTCTTTATGAAAGACATCCAAGATTCCTGGACAGAGATAGGGTTTGTTGCGTCCTAGCAAGGTAGGAGAGTACAACTCTAGGAATATACACTTATGCAGCTCATACGATATTTGGGAGTCTAGGATAGCCTGAGACCCAGGAGGAATAGTCACAGAAGAAGTGGCCAGGAGAGGAATTCCCTCAGATTCAGGGCAAGCCTTAAGAATTGCATTTTGTGTTGGATGAGTGGGTACAGTATTTTAGGATGAAAACCCCAGTAGGATACTCTGGGGCAAACTTCTTGAGGCGCTTACCTAGAAC
>QTSX02002640.1:0-13888 GCA_014839935.2 Entomophthora muscae | reverse complement strand
TAACTATGTTGTCTTGTTGCCAACCAACAACTGAATCCATACCAAAGTATATATTGTCTATCCGGTATCTGGCTGACTATTATACACCAACTCTGTATCCTGTCCTGCAGCCAACCAACACCAGGACTACTTCTACTATTGTTAATACTATGATCTACATATGTTATCAATAGCCAGCAACTCCTCAGGTTTATGCTATCAAGGCATATTCTGCTGTACTGCACCTTGCCTGGTGCTCACATATCTAAGTACTGCTCAAGGCCAACAACCTGTTTAGGGCAGTCACCACACAGGGTATAGTGGAACTATCCATTTAAATATCAAACCTATTGGCTTAAAAGGTTGCAGGGGCAGATACTATAAAAAAGCTTTCCAGTAGTGTGAGAGGGGGGCTAAACTAACTAATTTTGGCTCCCATCCTGGTGGGATCAAGCCCAACAACCTGTTTAGGGCAGTCACCACACAAGGTATAGTGGAACTATCTGTTTAAATATCAAACCTGTTGGCTTAAAAGATTGTATGTAAGCAGATACTATAAAAAAGCTTTCCAGTAGTATGAGAGGGGGGCTAAACTAACTAAGCTTGGTTCCCATCCTGGTTGGAGGATCCATCAGGACACCATCCAGTGCAGGACTGGGATGGCTGCCAAAGGGTTGTCCATAGGGAGCAGGTGGCAGATAGGTAGGAAGTATGAATCCAAGCCCATCAAAATCATCCTGCCAAGCAACCAGGGATAGCACTTGGGACCTAGCTTGTGCCCACCTCGTCCTCTTCTGGGACCTGTGAGGACTGGGATTCCTGGGCTGGTAAGAAAGAGGGCTGGCTTGGTAGTCATGGATGGTGTTGAATTGAGGCAGAGAGCTTGAGGTTGGCTAGTAGCATGTCAAGCCTCTTACTACATTCTAACTAGTGGGCAAAGATATCTAAAGTGTGTCCAGGGATGTTCTCCAGTAAGTGCATGAACTGATCTGGATTGGCATCAGCTCATGATGTACCACAGAAAATGCCCCCACAGATCTTGGGTACACACCATATCAACACTAGTGAGCTGGTGCCAAGGTGTAAACAACAAACTTGACAGAGGCAACAACATTTATCTCAGTATCAGATCTGAGATCCCAGCAGAAGTCAGGTTTGGTTCCTCTAAGGTTTTTCTTATCTTGAATTTGTGGTTCAAAGAAAGGACAATCAAAGGTCTAGCGCAAACTAGATGGTCCAAAAAGAGGCAGAGAGGAGCAAAACAGCAGCTACAAGACAAGGGTTAATCTCAAAAGCGGTTTTATCAAACTTAAAGCGTATACCAAGTGAATATTAACTCAAAAGCAGAAGAACAAAGTGATTTCAAACTTGAAGTGAGTCATTATAAAGAAAGTTTTAATACTAATTTTAAAGTTTGGCACTAGATTCTTGAAAGCACACCTAAGGTAAGCGTGAAGCAAAATACTAAAATTAACTATGGGAGAAACTTGGAAAACAACGCCGTAAACCAGGGAAAGGCAAGCAAGGTAAGGAGCAGCAATAACAATACTGAAATGATCCAGGTATAAGAAAAGAGGACTAGAAAAGACTCCAAAGTTACAACTAAAGTGGGGAAAGTTATGAACTTTTAATTGTTAAGAATGAGCAAGCAGGGGACCAAAAGTCCCCTGTCTTGCTATAGGGTGGAATTCAAAATTCAGGGTCACCTGACCCAGGGGTGAGGTTTGATTGGCTGCAAGAGAAATTTTGCCAGAGCAGATTCAGCAAGCTGGAGAATTTTACACCAGTTTCTGACTTCAACTCCTGATTGGCTGGGGTCAGATAAATGGGGCAGCTCATCATTCAATCCAGATGGATTGGCATTTAAAGAATTGATAGTAACGCAACCTGAATGTTTAGACTTAATTAATTTCAAGTGTGGACAGGCCCAAGCAACCAAAGTAGTCTAAATTAATCAGAGATTCTTCCCAAGTGGGAACCAAGTTCATCACATTGGTATTTACCACCTGGGAAGGGTATGCCAACACAAATCTCTCATCAATTTTATGGGCTAAATCCTTGAGGGAATTAAGGGGCTTGGCTGGCTTCTGAGCAGATTTCTTTGAGCGGTGCGGGAAGATTTTCCCTATCCAGGGCTAAAGGGGAAGTGCCTTTACAAGTAGGCTCTCAGGAGCAATGGATCTTTTGTGGTGCTTATGGTATCTTCTTTTATAGCCCAGGGCTCCCTCAATTACAGGTAAGCCACTGTGAATAGGATAGGTCATAGTGGCAGTAAATAGTTCCCTTAGTAAAAAGCTCAAGATTGTTTGCAAGATAAAGGGGGCAGGCATAGATATTGTTTGATAAGTAAAAAATACATGCCCAGGTTGAAGTATTAATCCATAATTATCCTGCCTGTAGTAGAATCAATAGATTGGAAATCTCTTTGGAGTAGTCCAGCTAAGCTATATGCCAATATTATAGCTATTGGGCTTGATTTGATATCCGGTGTATTTGTTAATATTATAAACAACCTTACCTGCCAGGGATCCAGTCTTGGGCGGCCAGCTCATTGGTTTTGTGGATCATTCAGGCCAGGTTTCTTGCAGTTAAATCCCACCACAAGAGAGGAGCTAAATTAAAAAGGTAGGAAAAGGACTTTCTCACCCAGGACCACAGGCCGGCAGCTGGGATTATAGTGTCAATCACCCCTGTGAGGGTGATGTACACAATCCCAAACAGCTTGCCAGTGTATCAGTTGGGAAGTCAGGTGGGGAGATGGGCATAGGCTTGGGGTTGCAGGCAGTTCCATACAAGATTATAGGCAGGCAGGTAGTTGAATTTGCCTCGAAAAAACTTTGGTGTTGAGAATATCTAGGGGCCTTGACGGTTGTATCTAACTGTGGATTATATGCGGGCCAAAGGGTCTAGTTCAAGTATCTTTTCTGAGGTGTTATCACAAGTGACAAACTCCTATCAACTATGCTTATTGAAAAGCCTCAACTACGGGATTTGAATCCCGACACCCTGCAGGCCGCCAGTCTGCAGGGCCAGCCGCCCGCAGTTTTTTGGGCTCAAACCAGAGCAGGATTTGACTTCAGAAAATCCTTTGAAGCTTGATGAATTGAATTCACCTACATCAACACTTCCCACGCTAAAGGTTCCTGTTAATTTGACTAATCAGCAGGCGGGTTCAGCCATAGATCCCAAAATAACTTGGGCCCACGCAAAAGGGGAAAAAGAGAAACTTCCCATAGAACGCAGGCCACCCAGAGACAACCAATCCCACACCCTGACTAGGAAATTTGAGCATTCTCAGTTCAAGCCAGCCAATGGAATAACCCCCGTGATGAATGCCACTAAGGACTGGGAAGACCTAGTAAATGGGAAAACCCGGGCCAAGGGAATTTGTGAAAGTTTTACCAGGACAGATGGGCATACTTATACCCTTGACTGCCAGGAAGCTGCCCATTGCCATTCTTGCAATAAAGTAACATGAACCTTTGGTTCAACCAGATCATACCTTATTTGTTATTAGCTTTACTTTATTTACAGCCTACGTCTTGCAATTCCGCACCCCACGCTCACCTACCCCAAGAAACCACAAACCAGCCGCCCAACCTTTACTGTCCACCAGAAGCTCCCTTTGGCCCAGTACATTTCACCAAGTACCCACCCAACCTGGTGTACTCTGAGTTTACTCTAGAGGAGATCCTAATCCATGACTCTGAAGCTAGAGCTAGAGAGATGGAAGTCCTTTACAGAGAAGGCACCAAAATCATCTGGCCCCCTCTGCTATTCCGTGACAAGTATAATTTCCTGCCCGCATATTTGGTTCCAATGACACTGCCTCTCACCCCGCAGCCCAACCACCCACAAAAATTGTTGCCACTAATGAATCCAATTCCACCCAGATATTTGGGGGTGATGTATATCACCCTCACCAGACTGATTGATCCTATGGTACCTGTAAGCAGACCTTGGGCAGTCCTTGGAAAATTGTTATCTTATATTGTAAAGTTAGCCCCAATATTATGGTGGGCTCTCCCTGCTGGGCCTGCGGGCCGTCAGCCCGCGAGCTCTCAGGAACCCCCCCACAGGTTGGATCCCTGACAGGTGTAGTCCTTATATTCATTTTTCAGAGGGTACTCCGTTAAGTGGATGGGGCCAAAGAAAACACCTGGAGGACAGGAATCTGATGGCAGAGGGGCAGGAGGGCTGGAAGATCTTGTACTAATTTGATGGATGGCAAAGGCAAAATAAGGTAGTAGCTGTGTAAGCCAGAATAGCATAACCTTTATTTAAAAATGGCAATAAGTTTGAAGCATGGGGTCCTTTGGTCTACATAGCACCCCACTTCCAAACTTAATATTTTCCAAGGGGGGTTCATCAGGGCATAGGGAAAGGTGGGCCTGGGGGTTCTGGGTGCTCTGTTTCAAAGGCAGCAAAATGGCACTCAGGCTGGAAGTTCTTTTATTGGTCAGAGATCTCAAATTGATTACTTGGTTATCTTGCTCTAGAGTTGCAGTCATGGGGTCAGGCCGGGGGCCTATGCCTCCTTCTGGGGATGGCTCTTGATTGACCACCAGTGTAGACTTCAAACTCATGAAGCTAATGGTTGAATTTTGTTGCCTCCATTAGGCACCTTGATTACTCCTTCATTTGGCGTGCTGATTTATTTGGTTTGGCTTGCTTTACAATTTTGACCATCAATCTTGGCTTCAGCTTGCGGGCCGGTGGCCCTCAGGGATTCAGGGTCAGGGTTAAAACCCAACCTTGGGCCTGGGCTTCAAGAGTAAAAGAATTGTCAATCCTGACATTAGTAGCCTAATGACCATATCTACATGGGGATGGGTTGCCATAAAATATTTAAGCATTTACTCTATTTGTGATATGTTTTTGGCAGTCCCAGCACTCCTGTAACCCCAATAATTTTGCTTGGGGCTGTGGGGGTTGGAAAATGCAACAATTACAGCAAATGCTGTAATCAGCGCATCCAAGCCGGAGCGGTTCTGGATTTCAGATCCCCCTAAGCTAGGGGATCTGAAGTTTCAAAAAAGGTGAAATCCAGCCTTTGGGTTTCTGGACAAGCCAGAGTTTGATATACTTTTAATTAAAAAAAAATTTGACCATATTTTAAATTATGCTTTCTACTTTTAATTCATTTTTAAAATTGAAAGCAAAAAAATCATTTTTATTTAAAAAAAAATCTGGTGCCACCATCTATCTGTGGATGGGGTAAGGAAACAGTTCTGGAAAACTTGGATTACAAGCAGTTTTTTTGGAACCGTTTCCTGACCTCAAACAGCTGGCTGCTTTTTTTAAAGCAGCCACTGTTTAAGATCCCCTGCTGCCCTAATTTCACTTTCCAAGTCCCTATTGTGTAGGGCTGCGCCGGCCTAATTAAGGGATGATTACAGCATTTGCCGTAATCGTCCCATCCTCCCTTTCCCGTAATCTTTTTTCAGATCCCCAAGCGTAGGGGAATCCAAAACCACTAAAAAAAGAAGGTATCAGAAGGCTTTTTTGCTTTCCAGAATTTGATATATTTTTAATATATATCTTTAATAAAATTTTATTTTCTTAAAAATTCTTTAATATTGAACTTGATGATTTTTTTATTTTTAAATAATAGAGTAAAAATATATCTTTTATTTTAAATAAAAAATCCTTGGACAACACATCCACAGAAGGGTGTAGAAGAAACGATTCTGAGATAATCTTCTCAAAGAAGATTACTCGGAATCGTTTCCGGATTTCGGATGGGTGGCTCCCTTTTCTTAAAAGGAGCACCCATCTGAAATCCGACGCAGCCCTACTATTGTGCGACTTTCTTTCCTCAGAGTTCACCGCTCAAAAATTAAAGCGAGCTCTGATTTCTCACCTCGAAAATTGCAAGTTAAAAAAACCTGTAAATCAAATATCGATCCAGTTAGAATGCCAGACTGAAACCGAGCCAGCTCAGTGCTGGAATGGTTTACATCTATCGGTGGGTGATTTGATATAAGATCAAGACCTGGTTGGTTATAGGGATTTTTGTTTAATTTGAGTTTCTCGTGGCAGCAATCGTTATGCCTGGACGATTTCAGGTTTCACCAGAACGGATTTGATCCACGCGATGTAGTATTTGATGACCTACAGGTTTAGATGGAGCAGTGGCCTTAAGTTACCTCGTCCTTGATGATGTCATTGTGCACTATTCGACGTTAGAAGATCCAGAGGCTTGCTTACATTCGTGGTAGGCTCCATCGAAGGGCTTGAAAGTTAACGTTTGCTGGTTGCCTAGCTTGGTAAGCTCCTCTACAAGGGTTTCGGATGCTGCGAAGGAAGTGATCTTGTCGTCGTTGCCGTGAGCGATCAGCAATCTCGGCACGGTGATGTTCCTGTAGCCTCCCTTCAGCAGATACTCGCCGCCAAAGACAGTATCGTAAACTAGATTGGATGAAAATTGATTATCGCTGATGTTACCTTGAATGGCGGCACATTCCGAGAAAACCAGGGGATCATTGTTGTACAGTTCAACTTGGCTTGGGTCGCGTGATAAGTAGGATGTATCTTGTGGGTTAGCAAAATATGGAAGGAGTACCTATAGTTGCCGATACCTTGAGAGTAGGTGTAACAGATGCCACACTCCGGAGCATAGCCCGTTCAAAAAATCCTGGTTTGGATTCCCGTGATAACTCAAGGTCAGGGGCTGCAAATCAGAACAGCAAGGATTAAAGGGTACCTGAAGCAATGCCAGCATAGATGTGTTCCCTGCTTTCTCCTCGGGCAAGATAGTCCAAGACAGTCAGCCCACCCTAATGTTTAGCATTTTATTTGGCAAATGCTTACAAAAGAGTGGCCCATCAAAAAAGAGAGGGGTCTTGCTGTCCTTGTTGAGAACGTTGTCAATGTCGAGCCTGACCCTTGCCATACCCATGGCACCACCCAAGTCATTTGCATGCTTTCCAGTCAAGCCACACCCGATCTGATCGAACCCAGTGACTTTTATTCCTTCCTTTGCAAACTTGCTAAAGACATGGTTGTATCGATTGATATGTTCGCCCTGCCCGTGGACAAACAACACTTGGGCTATTGGCTCCCCGCTAGCAGGCTTATGTCGTTAGTGTGCATGGTTCATGTTACCTCCCAAGACTTTGTATAAATAAACGCACTTTTCTCATCAGTGAAGTTACCTTCTCTGACAACAACCCCCTTGGCGCAGCTGTGAACGGTAAAAAGTGTAAATAAAAAGGAAACGAAGCTCATGAAGGGAAATTAACGTCATCGTTGGTTTTATATCCAATTGAAACCCCTCTCCACTTTATTCCTGACGCAACCTTTTCTTAAAAGTGCCACATGCTTAAGCCCCAAGCCACTTGGATACCCCACATCCCAGAATAATTCTCTTTATCCACCCTCTCATCTTTAATTTCCCAATTACAACCTGCCTCCTTCGTTTAAAAACATCTTCTCTGAAAGAGGATCAAATCCCTCTAAACCTTGGCTATAAACCAATGCCATCATAACCCAAACCCAAAAGATCAAATCACCCCATGATATCATAAATATTCAAACCAACTATCCCGACATTTAGTTCTTTTTTAAAGTTCTTTTTAAATCCAAGCTCCATCATCCCACGAGAAATATCCCCACACCCTCCAGTTCAAAGATATTAAAGAGAAAGCCAAAAAAATTCAGAACCAAGATAAGTTACGCATCCCACAATCCAATCAGCGCTCGCAATACATTTATATATCATCTCCCAACCAAAGACATCTGAGATCCTCCCATCAGTGATTTAGAAATTAATTCGTTTACTCACATGCCTCTAACACCAGGCTTTCAAAATCTTCTCAAATACATACTCCAATAGATCGCTATATTATCTATAAACACCCTGAAGTACTCTTACATGCAGATTTATCAAGCTCGAGGCAAAGGCTTCAAAGCTCAACGATCTAAAAGGTCCAGTAATCGAGTTGGCTACCAAATGTCAAAGGAACACAAAGGCGAGTCAGCTGAGTGTGTCCTCAACGAAGGGGCTCCCAATGCTTTCATGAGAAGCAAGCAAAAACCTTACACTGTAAATCCAGAACCTAATGGCAGAAACGTGGGGTTGTCGAATCCAAAGTCCAAATTCCGGGTGCGTTTGCGGGCAACTCAGCCGAGCGAAAACTAAAGTATCTAATCAGATCAACCGTCTAATTCAGCATGTTTTATTTAAAACAGAAACTTCAAATCCCCACTGCAGCCAATCCGACTAACCAAAGACAACCCATCAAACAGATGGGGGAACATGGATCTAAAATACCCATCCGATCACGGTTCCGTAGTTTATGCAAGTCTAACGGATTGTAGAGCCCCAAAACAATCAGCGGACATGAAGTTGCAGGATTGTCAGATCCAAGAATCAGATTTTATATCATAATCTAGGTGAATTCAAAATCAGTTCAGTTAACAGGCACTTCAAAACATAAATCCAAAGATCTATAGCAAAATGTACCAACTCTTTTGGGAACCGCATACGTCTTGAATGATCACCCAATTCCGTTCTAGGCCAGCTAAATCTGGATTGCCAGGACGGAAATTTTAAGTCGCAACTGATATTTCCTATTATATTGATATTTATTCCAAGTCTTATGTTCTTTGTTTATTTGTTTCTCCTTTACCGGCTTTGGTAGCCTATATTTACGCAATACTGAACCATTCCAGCCCAAACTGGTGTCAGCCAAAAGCCCTCAATCCCAGCTTTCATAATCTTACTACCAACAACAATTTTCTGATCCAAAATTAACATTTAATCTTACTTAAACATAATTCCCATATCATCTCCTTTCCATAGAGTTGGGTATGAAAGCCCCTCACCGCTCTATTATTCCAAGCAATTCAATCTCCTCCTGTTTAGGCTCATCAATAAAACTGTTGTCACAATGCTAGCTGCATCTTTTGTACCCTTGGAAGATTGTGATTTATCTGTGATGATCCCGCACAGGCTTTGATACAGCTGTAGCTGCTGTTGAAGAAGCAGGAGTCCTTACAGGGATGGCCAAAGTTTGCCAAATTAGGTATACTCAGCAACAAGATTTACAGGAATGTACCCCCTCTTGTGAGCTTAGTTTCTCACCAAAAGCTATTACACCTTCTCCCTCCGTCAACCAAACCCACTAGCTGCTCCCTGGGCCCAGGAAATCATACAGGGGTACAATGGGCCTGCTATTAGCAAAATCCAATTCACAGCATCTCTTAACCTGCAGGCCCCTCTCAAGCCCTACCCAGGTGTTGTTAATGCAATATTCACACTTTTTATTTCACCTTTGTTGGGTTATTTCAAGGATGAATCCCTTGCTTGTGCCTATGCTCCTCTAAATCAGTGTTTCTGAATTTGGAAATTCAATTGTTCAGTTTCTGGATTCTGATAACTCACTTGCCCTACTCATGCTGTGGCAAGTAATCCTACCGTCCTAGTATTGTTTTGTGGTTACTGACAAAATAATACCAATTCCTTATTCACCAATAAAATTTTAAGCCAGTTCACATTTTTGTCTTTGTGCCTTCAGTACTTCGTGCCTCTCTCTAGCCACAACTAGTAGAGATTTATCATTCAGGGTACCAGGTAATCCAATTATCTTCCTGCAACTAACCAAGGCTAGTACGGATCCAATCCTAAAGTTAGGATTCCCTGTTGTGTGTCTGTGCCACACTCAGAACACAACAAAAATGGTGCTCTAGGGCTGTAAGCCCCTTGGTTATCCCTTTGCCACCACATTTTCAGGTCCATTGCCTCCTTCTACACAAGAGCTATCCCCCGAAAGACCAGTCTGTCTATTAAGGAGGACATTTCAGACCCACCTATTTTCCTCACTGTATTGAACCTCAGAAATGGTCCCTGTCTAGTATCATATCCCCTGTGAATCCCTGACTAGAACAAGTCACAGCCATTGCCCTTGGAATAGCCCATATGAGGCCATCCCTTGCCTTCAGTTACACTTCAATTGAGCAGAATACTATCGATTCATTGTTGCCCTGCAGTTCCTGCAACATCTCATCTCAGTGGCTGGCTCCGCTGAGCATCTACTGCCATCTTTTGTGTAGCTTATCTTATCCCACAACACATTCTTGGGGACTCTTATTCCAAGAGATCTTGTCTATTCAAGCTCCTATACAAATCAGTGGAATCTTTGTGCTTCCAGCAGTGGGGTTACTCTCTCTTTTCTCTGTATCTGATAACAAGGCTAACTCCTTACCTCTCAGGCTGCTTGGTTGCTTCCATAGAGCAAATGCCAGTCCATCCTGAGTACGCCAGGGAACATCTACATGAATTTCCTAGCTGCAACAGCCCCTGCAAACTCAAGTAGACCTACTATGAACCCTACCTCTCTGATTTTAAACAGCTTGTGTAGCAGCTTATTGTGTTACGCCTACTCCTTGATCAATTGCAAACTAGCAGCCCATGCCCTGAGTTCATCATCTACAGGAGGAGGTTGATCTAGAGCAAGCTACTAGCCCTCCTTGCCAGCTTAAGCCCAAGTAAACAAATTGTCTGCACCTAAGCTGCATGTTTTTCCTTCTCCCGATCTATGACATGATGGATAGGGATCAGAATGGGGCGCTATCCAAGAGCTACCCTACGCCCACCTAGTCAGGGACGCACCTGGACCATCTGCAGCAGATCCTCAGTGCTTGCCTTGGCACAATGTGCTGCCCTGCACAAGAAGTTGCTGTTGTTTCTGATACTGTGGCAACTGTCACTAGCTCAGTTGAGTTCCGACAAAGTAACAACTACCTGGACCTTGGGAATCCTTCAATCAATGTCGGGGTTGATTGCTCTAGCCAATGAAGTGGACCGCCAAGCAAGATCCTCCATACCTACAGGGTGTTCATGATGAGTGGGCTAATCAACCCTGAAATGACAGGTTCTCCCCCTGTCTCTCAGTGGGACCTTCTTTGTCCTCTTGTTTGGCTGAGCTTTCAACTGGGGTGACTAGCCATGGCCAACAGTTAGATGTTTTATAGCAACAGACTGACCAGGCCAACAACTCTGGGTGCCCGCGCCATGCAACTTTGACTGCTCTGAACAAAAGTGTCCCCCAGCTGTGGGCACAACAACCCTTGCAACCCAGCCGTTCTCCTCAGGTGTAAATGCGCTCAGTAGCCACAATGATGGCCCTACCCCAAAGCCTACTTCAAACCGACCTCAGACAAGTCTTTGGCCCTAAACCTCCACCATTGCGGCCTTCCTGGCCATCTATAAAACATCTTTTCAAAGGGCCTCTGACGAGGTTAACAAGGAGCGCATTTTAACATCTTGTACCCAACCTGCTAGGAGGTGGTAGTGATGGAACTGCCCTCCATTGAGACTTGGGAAGAGATGAAACAGCTTCTGATTGATGAGTTTGGTGGCAACCTTAGTTTGGAAGTGAAAAGGGACACCTTTATGCAAATTTCAGCAACCCCAAAGTGGCTTTGGCTGAGTTTGCAGACAGTTTCTATATGAAAGGACAGCAGTTGATAACTAGCCGGCAGCTGGCAGCGCATGAAGCCTGCATGGCTTGTGCTCAGGCTCTCAAAGTTAATCAACTGCTGCACCTCCATTTTAAAGCTCACAAGGCCATGCTCTCATCCATGAAAAGCATAAAGGCACTGTTGCAGGACATGCATCTCACTGACTCTGGAGCTGCCATGGGTGAGGACCTAACCGCCTCTAAATCCGGTTCTTCTTCCTGTGGCCCTCACCTCCCTGCTATGAGCTCCCAGGATCCTTCTGGACGCCAAGGTTGCCATAACTGGGGACAGATAGGTCACCACTCTTGGGTCTGTACTTATCCTTGGGTTGAAGTTGCTAATCTCAAAGACCAGGCAGGAAGATATCAGTCAACCTAGAGGCAGAGATGATCCTGGTTGACAATCTTTGACAGTCTCCTCCAATTTCCCCATCCTCAGAAGACTCTAAGCACACCAACACTATGGCTTCTCTGTAAGAGAGGGGGCTAGACTAACAAAGTCTGGCTCCCATCCTGGTGGGACCGACCACCAGGATGCCATCCAGTTCAAGACTGGGATAGCCACTCAAAGGGGCCTCCCAAAGCAGACCGGCTGTGAAAGGGGAGGGAAATATACATCCAAGGCCATGACCAAGGCCCCAGTAAGTAACCACAGAGAGCAATCCCGGATGGGAGGAACATCTGAATCTAATACAGGGATCTGGTGCAAGGAGGGTAGGGAGGGAGCTGAGACTGCTGTGGGGAGAGGATTGGCTGAGTTGTAAAAAGGGGCTCAGTAGTTCCAGATTCTGGAGGGGGCAATAATCCCTCAAGGTAAGAGGATGACCAAGGGAACAAAACATAGGATGCTAAGTTGGTGGGGACCTGGTTGAGATGCCTGATGGCATTAGAAAGCAGACCAGGAGCAAAACCTGGAGTTTGAGAAATCAGGGAAAGTTTGCTCCAAGAGACAGGGCTGGTGGACCAGAACAATAGGGAGATAGGCACCAATATCCACATGACCACCTTATACCAAGGAGATAACATGATATCAGAGGGGTCCCTTTTACTAGAACTTCTGGGCAGCCGGACCAAGTGATCTGGGAAAGTAACAGGGTACGGGCTGGTTTAGATCTCCTTGGAACAATTCCCAACAAAAACTACAGGCGGGCAGACAGACGGGCAGGCAGACCAGGAAAAAGTGGGAAGAGGGGACAGCAGAGGGAGTCAGGACAAATTACCTTTATTATTAAATAAAACTTCAAAATACAAAAGGTTTGCAAAGTTGGGAGCTTTATTCAACAATTAGAATTGGTAAACAAGGGACCTGACAGCCCATGCTTCCATTATATGCAGAGGGGGGTGATAGGGCTGGGAGTTTTTGAAAGGGGCTATCAGAAAGCAATCTAAAGAGGAGCCCGTTAAAAGCCACTGTCCAATCTTCCTCTGGTTTGTGACCAAGAGAAATAGGAGCAGCAGACCCAGATGTAGGGCTCAGTCCCCCAATTGGCTAGGAGCCTTCCAAAGACTCAGGGTGGGCATTTCCCCTAATGCCTTCCTCTGACGTCCCAACCAGAGGGCTCCTGAACCCAATTATTTTGGGCTGAGGGACTTCTGGACCAGAGGAATTGGTTGCCTGGGATACCACCAATTGCGGGATTTGATACCCAATTTTACTGGGCTGCAAGTTAAGCCTAACTTGCTTCATGTGGCCCGCATTTTCCCATTGGTCTGCTAGCTGTCTTAGGACAGGGCAACACCAGGACAGCAAGCAATCTAGCTGGATTGGCATCTCCTCCACAGTTGGAGGGAACTCCAAAGGAAGGATTGGGACTTTAGCCAGAAAAGCCAACACAAAGTGTTCATCTATTGTGTGGGCCAGGTCCTCCAGGTTTTGGAGGGGTTTTTCCTGCACGCAGGCCATTTTCTTTGACAGTCTGGGAAATACATCCTGATCCAGGGCCAAAGGTGGGCCACAGAACTTTACATCCTCCCATGCTGCTATTATTCCATGAAATTTCCAATGATTCAGACATTGATTATTCTGATGCCTATGATACTCTTTTCTAGCAGTTCCTGAAACCATTGTGGTCCCTTATAAACTACGCTCTGGAAAAACTACAGTAGCTACCAAGCCTCTGTCAGAAGCCAAGTAGGTTGTCTCTTGCCCATACCTTACGCAGGCTAAGAGGTCTCCTGTGATTGTCAAGTCTTCTGAGGAAGCTGCTGAGGTTGCTGACGCTGTGTTCAAAAACGTCTCTGTCTTGCTCCCTCTCCAGACTGTCTACAAGGAGCTTCCAGGTTGGAGGTGCATTATTGAAAAGTGGGATAAAGAACTAGCAGAAGCCCAAGATATCCTGGCTGTCCTCCTGCCCTTTGGGTGTACTACTACTCATGTAGAGATGTCTATCCAAAAGGTGGAGATAAAGGCCGTCTTGGACACTGGAACTCCAGTTAATTCCATC
>QTSX02002639.1:0-13950 GCA_014839935.2 Entomophthora muscae | reverse complement strand
AGAGTTTCCACACTTAGTAAGTGACTGGGCGCTGAAAGGTACAGAAATCACCCTAAGCTCAAAGGAGATTGTGAACTGTATGAGGAGCAAATTCACATCAATCAAGATATGCTCAACCAGTTGGCGCATATTGAATTGTGCCTACAAATTGGGTACCCATTTTAATGAAAATTATTGGTATAGGGAATGCAAATTATGCCCAGAACCAGTTGCTGGGGTGGACCACTGGTATTTTGAATGCACCAGCAGCTCCAAAATTTTAGGGAAAAGCCCAAAGGGAGCTGCAGGGCCCAAGACTCAGAAACATGCTCCCAGGAAAAGACATCTTTTTAATCACACTATGGGGAATGCACCAGTGCACCTCAAATCACTCTACTATCACTGTGCACTTTCTTGCATCCACTCAGCCAGAAGATTGTGGATTCTGGAAAGTAAGCCTATCAATGTGGACATTATGATCCACCAGTGAAAGCTTGAAATATCACGCCACCTGGAAAGAATTAGCAAGTTTGGGATTTTAATCCCAGGAAAATTTGAAACTTGAAGCTCCACACTTGCCAACTGCCAGTACATTACGCACAACACAATTAGCAAAAGAATCCAGCCTATTTGGCATATAGAGTCTCACTAAGACTTAAACTTGGCACCCTGATTGGCATGCTGTTTTGCTGGGCGAGTCCTAGTGACGTCCCCCATTTCCCCCCAGCCATTTTTGAATAAAAATTGGTTTCTAAAAAAAATTGGGAGAGCATGAGACTTTTAATCTCAGGGTCACGGGTTTGAGCCCCGTACAAAGCTTCACGGCTATAGCTCAGTTGGGAGAGTGTCAGACTTAGGGCAAGCTCTTGTGGCGTCCCCCATTCCCCCTTGTCAAACCCAATAATAAAGTTTGATTATAAAAAAAATTGGGAGAGTGTCAGACTGAAGATATGAAGGTCCCGCGTTCAATCCGCAGTGGGCGCATTTTTTATTAACATGTTTACTTTTAACTAAAATCATTTAAATTTTTAGTATATTATAAGCTTTATTTTCTATAACAAATTATATATTTCTTATATATATATGAATAGAGAATATATTGTTTTATATGTTTTTGTTGGGTCAGTCAAAAATATTTCTAATTTCAAATATTATAAAGGGTATTTAGGCTAATATCTTATTTAAAGCATTTTCTGAAAGAAAAAATCTGAGACATCATTTACACAATCAAATATTGTCAAAACAGCAGGCTTGACCTGCCAGCAAGGTTTTGAGTAAGTGGATTTGTGGCCTGCAGTCCAAATATCCAGTCACTAAAAGCCAAACTAGGAAGTCAACTTGAATGTCCAAAAACCACAACATGAACAGAAGCTGAACCCCCATGGTGGATACTTGTATTAGCTCTTGACTCATTACAAGGATCAAGTCACCCCCTTCACCATCCTTCCATATTATTAACACTATCATGTTCCTGTATCCACAATTCATACTGACTATATAATACCTATCTCTCAATAAAGAATATCATCTAGTTTTCAAATATTTCCCCCTTGTAACTCTGCTAAAACAGGACAGTTACAACATTGGTAGCAGAAGTAGGGTTTCCATCCTACTTATTCCCCAAAATTCTGCCTGTTGCCTGTACTTGCCGCATCCAATAATCCTCAATAGAATAATAACTGGCCTCCTAATGGACTGGACACTGTACACACCTGGTGCCAGGATACATGATGGGTTTGTCCTCTACCAGAACACAGTGATCCCATTTCCCGCCTTCAATGCTCTGTCAGCACAAGGTTTCTTCCAAGCACCTGTTGCCATGCCTTGAGCAACTTACAAGAATACCATGTCAGCCTATGTAGCCCACAGACTTTGAAGCACTGCCTTAGAATCTTTTTCTGGAGCCAACAATATTAACACTGCAGCATGGATTCAATCTGCCCAAAGCAAGCTGGCCCAAATGGAATGCTCACAGCAATTTTGTATTGCAGAAATCTACATCTGACTAACTCATGATGCTGGCACTTGGTGCAACAAGTGGCATGAAGAGCACACTTAGAAGGATTGGAACACTTTCAAACAGGACTTCTTGACAAGATTTGTGCTAAAAGATACTGCACTCATGATCATACGCCTAGTGAAGAACCTAACCCGGACAGGTACAGTGAAGGAGAACACCCACACCTATGAAGAACTTCAACTACATGCCCCCTCCAACATGGCCTTTGACACTCCAGCTACTCACCTCATGTACTATGACGCCCTCAAGTTGCATGTAATGAGGCACATAAACCTGGACCAAGTAACCAACATACAAAGTCTGTATTGTAACTCAGAGAAAGCAGAACAAATGTCCAACACTCTCAACAAGACACAAACTGAAAAGAGGGAGAGGCCCAAGGATCCTCACCCAGCCAGGCGCCCTAACCAATCACCTCTGGGAACAACAGCAAAAGCGCAAATCATAAACCTGTGGGCTCAAATGGATATGAAAACCAGAACAACGGCCAGTCAAACTGTACCCATTTCTGTATCAATACCACAAAAGACAATCCTGACAAGGGAAAAGCCCAGGGAGAGCACTAAGCAAGCCAAGCTCTCCCTGCACAACTCCTGACTCACCCAATGATGAATACCAACCTGAAGACGTGGACCTGTGTCCAATGATCCAAGTGCCCTCAGAAGACCCAGTACTTTACACTATTGCCAGACATCCCAATAAACTGATGTTCTATCCTTTCTGTTTTTGCAGTTAAACAGGCTCAGCACTTCTGGACTTGGGCGCAGATCAAACCCTAGTCAACAGTAGCTTTGTAGATAAGTTCAAGCTAACCACTAATCCTTCACAGATTAAGAACATTGTTTTGTCTGATGAACATCACATTGCTGTGACAAGAGAAACTGCCCCATTATCTATCATACTAGAGAACCTGCTTTACACTATCCAGGGTCCCGTCATTGATTTTCCCAAGTTTGATATTGTGCTGAGACTGGACTGGTTGCAAAAAAACAACCCCACATAGACTGGGCAACCTTGGTACTGACCATCAAACATGAGGGTGTCAATCACCAGATCTACCCTGACTCAGTGGACCAACTCCTACGCAACCACATCTTTGTACACATCACAGAGACCCAGGACAAAAAGAAGAACCTCAAGGCAATCAACTGGGTCTCCTAGAAGTACAAGATCATACACTCCAAAGACCACCAAGACACCACTACACCTCAGGATTTCAAAATTGTAGCCCATCATCCAGAGATTTTTAAAGAGGCTCTACCAGGGTTGCCACAAGAGAAACACATCCAATACTCCATCTAACTCAAGGGAGCTGTACCTAAGGCGCAAGCCATCTACTGCCTGACCCCAAATAAAGATGACACCCTATGTGCTAATCTCAAGGAGGTGTTAGAGAAAGGACTTATCTGCCCCTCACAGTCTCCTTTTGGTGCTGCTGTATTCTTTGTAGAAAAGAAATATGGTACCCTACAACTAGTCAAAGACTACCAAGCTCTAAACAAAGTTACTATCAAGAATCAATACCCACTATCACACATTGATGTCCTCTTTGATGCTTTAGGCGGTGCCACAGTCTTCTCTAAGATTGACCTGACTGCTGTCTACAACCAGATCCAAATTGAGGAAGAGGATATTCATAAAACAGCATTTCATACTAAATATGGTTCCTACAAGTGTGTGGTGCTCAACTTTGGAATGAAAAACTCCCTGTCAACCTTTGTGACCTTCATGAACAAGGTGTTTGCCCCCACATTGTAAACACACCTTGGTATACCTGGATGACATTATTGTCTATAGCCCCTTAGTAGAATAACATCACAAGGACCTGGAGACAGTCTTTGCTACCCTGGCGCAACATAAGCTGCTAGCTCATCCCTCCAAATTTCAGTTCTTCTGCAAGCAGTTACCCTTCTTGGGACACGTAGTCTCAAAGAACAACATTAAACCCAATAACCAGGTAATTCAAGCCATCTGTAAAACGCCACCCCCAAAAGAAAAGTCAGAGCTCCACACATTCTTGGGGATGGTTGCCTATGTACAGCAATTAATACCCAACTGTGGCTTCCTGATGGCACCCCTATCTACTATAACTGGCGCCAAATCTAAGTTTGCATGGACCTCCCAACATGATCTTTGTTTCAGACATCTTAAAGAAAAACTTACCATCACGCCTATCCTACAATACCCCCAAACACAATGGGTAATATCAAATGGAAACAGAAGCCTCCAACACATTCATTAGAGGAGTACTACAAATCAAGAACAGCAATGGCAACTTCCTTCCTGTAGCTTACAAATCACACAAAATTACAGATGGTGAGTGCTGATACCCTATACATGACAAAGAGTTGGTGGCCATTGTACATTGTTTGGTCAAATGGCGTTGTTACTTAGAACAACAGGAAGAATTCACGGCACTGATAATCCCAAGTTGCTTATATACTTCAAAGCCCAAGCAAACCTATCCTGCTGTCAAGCCTGCTGGATGTAACTCCTGGAGAGGTTTAATATGCTCATACAATATAAGCCTGGTCCAGAGCTTGCCATGAAAGACACACTATTGCGCCTGTATGTCAGAGTCACAAGGGGCAAGAATGGGCTCAACCCAGACTGGCCCTTCTGGTGCTCTAAACAAAGGACAAAGGTTTCCCCCCCTGGCACCACAGACATAACCCAAGAAACTGTCATTAAGAATGAGCCCTTATTTGCAGACATATATGAAACCCTGCATCAAAAAATGACCAACAGAACCACCATTCCTTATATTCCCACACATCAGCAATTTGACACAATTCTACGTTACCACAGGGACCTAGGACACACAAAAAGTTGCAACCTCTATGAATTCCTCAAACACAAAGCATGGTGGCCAACCCTGTACCAGGACATGCAGGAAGTTCTGGAACAATGCAAAGTATGTGAGAAATTTGCAAAGAGCAATACCCCACCTAAATCAGTACTACCTATTTGCACGCAAATACCCTTCAAGTTATGGGCCCTTGACATTGCAGGCCCCATGCCAGGGAAACATAAAAAAAGAAGTACATGATTACAGCAATAGACTTTGCCACGCAGTGGTCAGTGGCACAAGCATTTGAAACACATACAGACAATGACATGCAACAATTTATAGGGAAAGAAATCATCAGCAAGTTTGGAAAGCCAGAAATTCTGATCACCAATGGAGGCAAAGAATTGACCTCTGAAGATACCAACGTTTACCTCACCAAGAATGGGGTCCAAAACACAGTGACAATACCTTATCATCCTCAGGCCAATGGATGTGTGGAACAGCTAAATGGAAGCCTTGTGCAATCCTTGGCCAAGCTCACCACTGGGAGACCTGAGGACTAGTATAAGCAGCTACCAACTGCACTACTTGTATGCTGGACTTGTGTGAACAGATCCACCGGGAAAAGCCCCTTTGAGTTAGTCTATGGCACACAACCTAATATCATCCAAGCACTATCAGGACCTAAGCTAGAAATGCCAAGAAAAGTCCCATCCCAACCAGATCCCCAGGTCATACATGCTAATAGCAATTGATCAGAAAGAGAAGAAAAGTGCCTACAAAATATCTTTTTCCACATCCAAAAACAGGCATGAGGTCAGAAACAAAGTATGAGACATGAATACCAATAAAAGTAAACTACAGCCAGAAAAAGTGGGCCCCGCATTCATCCTAAAGGTAAACAAAAACAACACTTTCCTCATACAAGGACTCGGTAAATGTAAACAAGTTAAAGTCCTCCACCATGATTGCCTGAGACCCTGCAAGGCAAGATAGAAACAGTGTGAGAGTGTCCTTGTCAGGATTATCCTGACTTAAATTACCTAGCCAATAGAAATTGTGAAGTATCCAATATCTGGGCCAGGTAACAGTAAAATTGCAATTTTCTCAAAGTTGGGTATTCATGCAAAATGCATGAATAGGTTAATGCATGAATGTCCTCTTTCATTCATGTGTAACTCATCAAGTATGGAACGGGAATTGATGTTTAAACTTGCATTTGAAAGGTCTTGCCAAGCCTGACAACTTTTCTTAAGCACTAACGACTTTTCAAGAGCCCCAATCACAAGCAAAATTGAGTTTAATCCGGTCTCCTGCAACAAATGAGCTAATACTCTACATTATGCTTAAAAATTATGTCATCCATGATATAATGTTTTGCCTCTGCCTTCTTGAACTCTTAATACTATAAATAAAGATACCTTTGTACATGATAGTTTAAGCTATCATTGAAGTTCTATCTACAGTACTATTTCTTTTACTTTTTTAAAGAGGTAGACCCTCACAGGTTTTTATTGTGGGTCTTACAGTCCTATCCGCCACAGAACAACAGTTAGTCCAGTATGGCGTCCTGGCTCCTGACAACCTTCCTGACAACCTGTCCTCAGAGTTGGCTGGCCTTCAATTGGGGGTGTTGAAACAGCAGGCTTGACCTGCTAGCAAGGTTCTGAGTAAGCAGGTTTGTGACCCACAATCCAAATATCCAGTCACTAAAAGCCAAACTAGGAAGTCAACTTGAATTTCCAAAAACAACATGAACAAATGATGATCTCCTATGGTGGATACCTTGTTTTGGCAATTGAATTATTATCAGGATCAAGCCACCCCCTTCACCATCCTACTGTGTGATCAACACTATCATGTTCCTGTTATCCACAATTCAAAATGACTATATAATACCTATCTTGCAATAAAGAATATCATCTTTTTTCCAAATATTTTCCCCCTTGTAACTCTGCTAAAACAGAACAGTTATGACAAAATATTTTATCATATATTTTGGTATGGCTTTATACTTCTTTGCACCTTTTTTGTTTAATATACAGGAGATAGCCAATAACCCACACAGGGTGATATGCTCCAGTTATAAACTCAATAATAAGTTTCTTTCTCTGGCAGTAATCAACTAATTTATAAATAAAATAAATATACAATCTTATTTAAAATGACAGGATATGTAGTTCTCAATTCCAAATTTACTACTATCTTTTTATAAACTCATTGATATGTTTTTCATTTTGCCATAAGTAGACTACCATAATTTAAATGGCAACATATTACTTTAGTATATATTGTTCATTATTTCTTGAAAACTGTGTTTCTCAATTATTATAAAAGCAATGGAATCTTTTACAATTTATTGAAGCGGTATATTTAGCAATTTTTTATAAATATTTATTGCTGAATTTATATATTGAAATCATATGAGATAAAACAAATATATATAAGTAGCTTCATTTCTGGACTTTTATATATCTATCCCAGAGGGGATCCCAAAACACTATTTAATATATCATAATCAACTTGTACTATCAGTATCTATCTTATATATGTCTTACTCAAGGCTTTTAGGCATATTCATTACTTACCATATAAAATTTAAAGGCCTTTTAACTTTAATTTATAAATATTTAATTATAGTGATAAAGAGGAAATTTTGCAGAGCTTCAAAGAGCTTTTTAAGAGAGGGATGATCTTATTGGGATAATATTTTAGGATTTACAGCCAAGTGAAGTGTGGTGAGTACACAGTTGAGATCACTGAATGGGAGATCAAGAGTGTCAATTAGATCAGGAATTTTATAATGAACAGGAAGATAGACAAGTCTTTGGCAAATTGATTTGATTCCAAATAAGGCAATGTATGGATTGTTGCAAATGAACCAATGATAGTTCAGTATTTGGTTGGGGAAGACAACATTCCAATAGAAAGGACAATAGTGAATAGAATAAGATGATGTTTATTAATTGGTATTGTGACAAATATACTATATGGGGAAAGCTACAAGGCCACCAGGTGGTGGCACAGTGGCAAGTTCCATGGGCAACAGTGCCCATGTTGACACTTTTAATGTTGACACTATAGTAAAGTGACAACCCAGTTTTACTTAATGTTGTTTACTGGATGTTGACACTTTTTTAATTAAAAAAACACTTTACCCTGAACATTTTTAATAAGAAAAATATTTTAAAATACACCATTACACTAAAATGACCCCAGAAAACTCAAAAATGCAATAAAAATTACTATAAATAATAATAATAAAAGGATATAAGCAAACATATTTCAATTTACTATGTAATTTACAATGTAACTTACACTCTTTATTATATTTTTTTAATTCCCATAAAAAATAAAATTCCAATGAGACAAAAATAAAGATATTTTATATATCATAATAAAAAATATAAGAAAATTATATATTTAATTAATTATACTTTATATAAACACAACTGAAAATATCTCATAGCTTAAAGATAAATTAACAAAATATAAGATATTTCTTAAAAACCACATTGAAACTGTATCTGAAACTTACCATATATACCTAAAAAGAGTACTACTATCTAAAAAATAAATAAATATATAAAAATCCAAAAGTAAAAAAAATCCAGGAAAAGCAAAGGAAAGTTACTTAGGCTAATTAAACCCACCAGCAAGAGCAGTTGCAACATCTTCAAGGTATTTTTTTATCTCTGCCACCTTTTACTTCTTCTTCACCACCTTTTGCACTGCCTCCTGGTACTCCTTCTTTTTACTCTTCTTTTTCTTGGGGGCCACCTGGTTGGCCAGGTTGCAAAACTTAGAGACATTTCTGGTCTGCTCCTCCTGTAGCTTGGCAAAGAACTTGTTGTATTTGGGGTTGGACCCAAACTTGGTATTCAAGTGCTTGTGCCAAACCTCAAGGCTGGAGGTGGTCTTCATCTCCCCCTTGAGGCAGGCGCCCTGGCAATTCCAAGGGGCAGTGGCCCCGCTCTTTCCTCTTCAGGCAGTCACCTTCTTGCCTACCCATTGCTTTTCAAAGTACTCAAGATAACCCTTGAAGATAGTGGAGTGCTTTTTGATGTAAGCATCTTCCAGGAGGGCCTCAAAGCCAATTTTAGTATGCTCTAGCTGCACAAAAGCCAAGGCAGCAAACTGGATGATGGCAATGTGGCACTTCCCTTTACCATCATTAAGATACTTGTCAAAGAGGCTTTTCTTGCTCTTAATATTCTTGATGAGGGCCTGTCTAAAATGGAAGAAGCAGCCCTGAACTTCCTCATTAAAGATGTCTTCAAAGGCTTTGGACTGAGCTTGCTCAAAGTCTATTATTATAATCTTTGGCCCAAGTGAGCGCGCATGATCTAGCTGCTCAGTGGCCTGGGCAGACTTATCCTTCTTGGTGAAGGAAGGGTTCACTCTGATGGTGTTGAAGGGAGGTGGGAGAATATTGATGGGAAGGGAGCTCAAAGCATCCAAGACAATTTTGAAGACTCTGGTGTAGACTTCTGTCTTGACACCAGGTAGGAGGAAGAACACCAGGGGGATGACCTGGTCATTGAACTGCTCATGCAGGACCCAAAGCTGCTTGAAGATGTTTGGGCAGGTTGCAAATGTGCTGTTGCACAGCCAGGTGGTAGCAGTATTGAAACGCTCCAGGTTTTGGGTTGTGGTTTAGGCCATGATTCTATCCTATACTTCCTGCCCATTTTCATGAAGCAGGAACATCTCACTATCCTCTGTCTTCTTGATGGCATTGATAAGGACCAGTTCTTTGATTGTGGTGGCGCTCTTGATCAGGGGGTTGAGGGTTTGGTGCCTATCAATAACAAATTTTACCAGCTGATTGTGGGTTGGAACCCTCTTCAAGTTGGTTGGGGATAGGTACTTGTAAGCAAGCATAGCCAGCTGGGTGGCAGAAAGATCTTTGAAGGTGAGCATCACCTGGACAACATATCACTTAAGGAGGTGGGCTATGGTGGTATTTGGCATGATGCAAGGGTGCTCACCCTTGATTGTTTGGACCAAGTCCTAGCGCTCAGTGTTGAGCCACACTGGGCAGGAGCGGTCCTCACAGGTATAGTGGTGGCTCTGGAAGCCCCAATTGGCATTATTATAATAGAAAATATAACCATTGACCACCATGGCTGGCCCACCCTTTACACTCATGATAGGAAAATACTTAGGCAAGGAAGAAGGAACCTTAAATTTGTCATCAACATTGCAGATGTTATGGACCAACAGAGGGCTTCAGGGGCCAGCAGGAGCATGACAAAATCCAGGAAAGTAATCAGGGCAGGGCTTTGAATCATCCCCAGATGAACTGGAAGGAGGAGAGTTTGGTGGGGGAAGCAGAAGGGGGCTTGTTGTGGTGCTCCTCATGTGTGAGAGACTTATCCTTTTATGGGGACTTCTTGGCGTGGCAGCGCTTCTTATTAGGCTACTCATCAGAAGCTGAGTCATAGAAACTGTGGTCAGTAAGTAAACCATCAGTTTTCTCTCCCCCAGTGGAGTTAGCAGGGCTCTTCTCAGGGGAGGGCTTAGGAGTGGCCTTCTTTGATGAGACAGGCTTTTTCTTTGGAGTCTTGGGGGCCTTGGAGGGACACTTGGTACCCTTTTATTGCTTTGAGGTGTTCTTGTCCTAAAATAATAAGCTACAAGTTCTAAGGTAAAGCTTTGTATTTAAACAACAAAACAAAACAACTTAAAAAGCATAATATATAAAAAGTAACTTTAAATGGCTTTAATTGATCTTTAAAATTTAAAAAATATTATATAAGTTTTTATTTTATTAAAGTTATACATAACAAGTTAAAAGTTAAGAGATTTATGTAAAAGTATTATATTTATATATAGATTTTATCTTAAAAATTAAAAAATTTAAAAGAGAAAAGTTGGAAATACAATATATCAAAAAATCAGATGATTTTATTATGTAAAACATAAAGTTCTATATATGAGAAATAAAAAGTGTTGACATTATGAGTGTCAACTAGTAAAAAAAGCTAATTTCTCACTGAAAATTAGAAAAATTGTAGACATTATTTTAGACAACATTTTTACTGTCCACATTCTTTAAAAAATTTACTGTGAAAAAATATAGTACACTTAATTAAATTTAAGGGGACTAGCAAATGTTAACTGTTTTCTGTGGTATTTTGTTCACATAATAAAATTAAAAAAACATATGAAAATAAGTTAAAATTTTATCAAAGTTCTTTATTTTTTATTAAAAATAATATTTGGGTAGTGTTAATATGATATTTTACCATTTAGTATATAAAAAGTTGTTAACACATTGGTTGAAATAATGAAAAGGGTAGTGTCAACAACATTCTTTATAGGAGATGGCATAGTAATATAGGCTTAATTGCGCCACTCTAATATGCTTAAATCCACCCTGGCATATGATCACAAGCAAATAGACAACATTTCTGAGTGTCAAAATTAATTTTAATAATAAATTCTATAGTAAATTACATATTAACTCACACTTAAGTTATTAAATCACTGTTAGCCATCAATCCACTTAATATATTAAAGACAGAATAAGTGCCACATTGTCACAAATGACAAACTCCTGTTGACTATGCTCATAGAAAAACCTCAACTACAGAATTTGAACCCCAATACCCTGCGGGCTGGCAGCCCACAGATTTTTGGGCTCAAACCAGAGCAGGATTTGACTTCAGGGAATCTCCTAAGGCTTGATGAACTAAAATTACCTGCATTGAGGCTCCCCACATCAAAGGTTCCTGTTAACCCAACCAATGAGAGTGCAGGCCAAGCCAAAGATCCTGGAATAACTTGGGCCACCGCAGCAGGGGAAGCAAAGAAACTTCCTGTGGAATGTGGGCCACCCAAAGATAACAAATCCCACAGTCTGAAAGGGAAATTTGAGTTTTCTCAGTTTGAACCAGCTAATGAAATAATTACCACAACAGATACCACCAAGGGCTGTAAAAACCTGGTAGATAGTAGCACCAGGCCCAAAGGAATTTAAAAGTTTCTCCATGGCAGATGGGTATACTTATACCCTGGACTTCCAGGAAGTTACCCATTGCCATTCTTGCAATAAAGTGACATGCACCTGTGGTTCAATCAAGTTATCTCATACTTGATTTTAGTTCTATTTTATTTTCAGTCCAACTCCTGCAGTTCTGTGCCTCCCACTTAGACACCCCAAGAAGCCACAGAGCAGCCGCCCAAACTATATTGTCCACCAGGAGCTCCCTTTGGCCTGGTACTTTCACAGAATATCCCTCAAATTTGGCATATTTGGAGTTCACACTAGAGGAAACCTTAATCTACAACCCAGAGGCTAGAGCTAGAGAGACAGATACTGTTTACAGAGAAGGGACCAAAATCCTCATACCTCCTCTGCCATTCTGAGACAAGTACAACTACTTGCCTGCCTATTTAGTTCCAATGTCACCACCTCTCATCTCACAGCCCAACCGCCCACAGGAATCTGTTGCAGCCAATGAATCCACCTCCACTCAGATATTTGGGGTGATTTATATCACTCTCATTGGCCTGATTGATTCAATGGTACCCAAAAGTTGACCCTGGGGCCTCCTTGGCAAATTGATATCTTATTTTATAAAGTTAGCACCAATCTTGTGGTGGGCCCTACCTGCAGGACCCACAGGTTGTCTGCCTGCAAGTTCCCAGGAACCTCTCATAGGCTGGATCTCTGACATTATGGCAATCTAACTTAACCACAGTATCCTGGGCCCCAAGATGTTGATAACTCTTGGGGCATCTTGTATGCTATTTTCATTGATTTCAGCTTACTATGCCTACAAGCTAGTTACCAACCTAATTGCATCAATAATTTGACACCAATACAGTACAGAATCTATTGGACGCCTTGCTTGGAATTGAGAAGACCAAGACCCCAAATTTGCAAGTCCAGAATGATATAGTCAACCAGACCACAACCAAGGTGGACATGCCACAGATGGGGAAGATCACCTGGAAAGAAGCCCAAAGAGCTATGCCAGTCCTACATCTTCATTTCCAGGCTAACACAAACTCATACTCCAACAACACTGAGAAAGTCCTTGGAGTGGCCTTCATGCTCTCTGACAACACCTTAGACTGGTTTGGGAAGGCCACCACAGAGAATGTCAAGTTCTTCCTGGACTACTCCCAATTTGAAAGCAAATTGATGGCCACTGGCAACAACCAAGACACCCGCCACCACACCCTCATCAGCTTACTAGACATTAGAAAAGAATCCTGTGCCCTACAAGCCTACACCTGCAAGTTTCTCAAACTGAAAGCTAGAACCCAACTTGAGGAAGAGTTATTGGCCATCCTGTAATGCCAAGGATCCTGCCCTGCCTTGAAAGAACTCCTCAAGCACCATCCCCCCACGCTTGGCCTAGATGAAATAAACCTCTTGTGTAGAGGATTGAGTCTTAACCAAGAAGGCGCCCCCCTCCACTCAGCGCAAAAACCACGCCCAGACACCCAACAGACCAGGAATGTCCCCTGAGGAACTACAACATTACTACTGTGAAGGGTTGTGTTTCTACTACCACAAACCCAGCCACCTTACTAAAATTTTCCCAAAAAAGAGTGGTTTATGGGTTCCCTAGCACAAATAAACACCTCTGCACAGTCTTACAAATATTTCCAAGTCAAAGTGAAAACACTCACAACATTTCAGATTGTTGAGGCATTTATTGATACAGGGACTGAAGAAAGCTTTATTGACGCCACCCTTGCAAAGGACCTAGGACTAAAGGCTACCGCCAAGGGTGTCAAGGTGATCATGGGGAATAGCTCCCATGACCTTGGGTTCAGGTGTGAAACTAAGTTGCCATTGAAAATTGATCAGAACATCTAACTAGCGCTCCCCATCATCTCAAATGGACTTCCCCACCCCTTGATCCTGGGAGACTCCTGGTCTCAAAGGCACAGCTTCCCAAACTTCTATAACCAAACAGTTCCCTTTAAGATGGAAACTCTTGTATATAGCGCTGTTCCAGCTGGGTCCAACTGTCATTAATGACATTTCAATACTTGTATTGAAAGCCCAAGAGTTGAACCCCAGTTCCCTGAAGGCGGATTGAACCCTCCAGGACAGTCCAGGACCCTCCAATCTGTTAAGTCACAGGCTTTAATTGTTAAATCACTCTGCAACCTGCTGTCCTACTACAGAGGATTC
>QTSX02002638.1:0-14070 GCA_014839935.2 Entomophthora muscae | reverse complement strand
CATTGACTGGGTCGCATCTGTGGTAGGACACATCATTTCAAAAACGGCACTTTGATTTACACCATCTTGAATTTAATTTGAGATGGCCTTTTTTGCATTAGTGATTTTGAATCACAAAAAAATACAATAAACAATAAAATAGTTAAGATTTACATATACCTTTATAATGCAGCATCTCAAATTTACGCCATCTCAATTCTGTCACTTTGAGTCAGATTAATTAAATCTTATTTTGCTAACTTTATTTAAATATGAAATCACTTAGTGTGGGGCGTGTTTACGCCATCTCAACTTTACGGCATTTTAAATTACACCATTTATCTTAAACTAAAATATGTTTATGCCAAACTAGAATAAAGCCTGTGGTATAGTGCCAGAAGATGCCCCTATAGTATTAATCTAAGACACTTATAATAAGAACAACCTAAATAGACACCACTATGATAGTCCTTCTAGTGATTGTCATTGCTAGTTAAAAAACCAGTTTTGTTATATGTAATTTATAGCTTTATTATACATGGATACATTGATAAGGGTTTCCTCAATAAAATATTTTAATAGTGATTTTAATATGGAAGTAGGTGATTACGCCATTTCAATTTACGTTGCTTTGAATTTGACCAAGTTTTATATCACCCAATTGATTTGATGCGCACAATGAATAGGGGGAAAATAAGGGAAAATTACGTATGACACCAGGCTACACTATATCAATTCCCCCACTGCAATTCAGGTTTCCCACTTTTCAAAAGTACATATTCTTGTCAAATACCATATTAATAAAGAATGTAAGAAATTAACTGAAACTTTGCATATATTTTTTAATCTTTTCTAAACAACTGGATACTTTTTAACCTCAGTTGCATAAGCTAGTTTTTTAGAAATTCAAGTTTTACTTTGGCCTGGTTGAGGTAGCTCCACCCCGTAGATTTGTTAATTTAATATAAAAAATGGTCAAAATCACTATGTTTTCGAGCTACAGCACTCAATTACGTCACTTCAAAATCACCATTTTGAAAGCAAGTTTTGCTAACTTGCATTACTAATAAAAAATTATTTTTACAAAATAAAAAAACATTGAAATTTTGATAGTATATATTTTTTGATTTCTTTAACAATTCTATGTAAAAAAATTGATACTTTTTATATTAAAAGAATTCTCATTTTCTCTTTAAAAACAACCCCCAAATTGTTCATATTTTGATGCTAATCCACTTTTAGATGCCTTCCAAGTCAACTGTCAAAGCTGCGCCCAAGGGCCTCTAAGTCCCCAAAGTCCAAAATCACTTTGCCCAAGGCCAAAAAGGCCAAGACAACCCCAAAGAAGCAGCTTTTTAAGGCCAAAACTCCCTCCAAGACCCCAACTCCATCACCTGAATAAGAGAGAAACAGTCCTACCCCTCCCTCACTCTCTATTTTTTTACTCCCCTCTGATCCTCAAGAGAAGTTGTTCAACTTCAATTGCCACTCTGATACTACCTCAGAGCATGAAGAGGAAGAGGATCAGGAGCCTAAGCCTGGTGCTCCTACAGATGAGAAAATTGAGGTCTGGGATCTATACTCTGTCCACAATATCTGCAATTGAAATGGAACCTTTGATGTGCCCATCACATACTCAGCCAGTCACCCCATAATGACTAAGAAAGGGGGTGCCAGCTTTGTCTAAAAGGGCTACAGCTTCAGCTGTAATGACAAGAAGAAACCCATCTGCCAAAATCACTTCAAAAGTGATAATGTTGGCTTCCCAGTAAGGCTCACAACTTATGGGTTCACCATATTTAAGGCCCTTACTGTTAACCACAACTGCGCTGAGCCTTTTGACCCTCTATATCAACTTATCCGCTGGTTGCTTTGCCAGGTGATTCCAACCACAAAGGATCAAACTGCAACTGGGGTTGTCAACAATGTGCTCCTCAATTTAAATGATACCCAACTAGCAACTGTTGGTGGCGCCTCAAAACTACAGAGATATTTCACTGATAAGAGATATGCTCTGAGCACTGAAGGTGTTGGCGCTACATCAATTAATCAGTTGATTCTAACTGAGGAGCAGAAGCTTTCAAAGCATGAAGAGATATTCCTCCTCCACAATGACGGCCAACATGCCCATGAGCAAATTATTTGCTTTGCTACCTCCCAGGATCTTTGCAACCTTCTCAAGTGCAAGACCTGGCTTGCAGATAGAACTTTCATAACCTGCCCAAAGCTCTTCAGCCAGCTTTGAAACATTCACGGGCAGGTGGGAAATCTAGTTCTTCCCTGATCTTCTTTTTCCTCCCAAATAAGAAGCAGGAAATTTATGTCCAGGCAATCACAATTTTAAAGACCAAACTGGATGAAATCCTCCCAACTATTGAAGAGGCGCCCAAGGAGACTAGAGGGCGCAAGAAAAATCCATCTCCCAATAAGAAGACGCTTCCACCCTAACCAAGAAAAAGCCAGAAAGCCAGAAAGCCTTCCCTACCACAAATATCTGGTAGCAGATTTTGAACAGGCTCAGGAAAATGCCTTTATTTGTGTCTTTAAGAGCCCCCTCAGGGATGCTACTTCCACTTCAGGCAGGCACTCTGCCGCTGCCTCCAAAAGTGCTCTGACCTCCATGAGCTAGTCTACACTGAAGGCACCAAAGAAGCAAAGGAAGTTTTTAATTGCTTTGCTTCCCTTGCCCTTGTGCAAAAGGAGGAGACCAATGCCTTTTATGATGCCCTCCTCTGCCATCCCTATATCCAGGCCAACCAGGCAGCCTTTGCTCTGTTCATTGAGTATTTTGAGACTCAATGGGTTGGCATCTTCCAAGGAGAACGCCACATTAGAAAAGGCAGTGACTCAATCACCTGGAACTGCTATAAGCAGGTCAAAGACGGGTTGATCAAGACCACTTCTTCCCTTGAAGGGTGGCATAGCCAGTTTGCTACAAGGGTTAGGGTTCATAAGCCCAAATTCAATAAGATCATGGTCCATCTCAAAACCCAACAAGCCATCTCTGCCTGCCTCTTTAAGACTGGCATGAAGACCAAGGGTGATCCCCCAAGATGACCAAAGTAGTGAAAAAGTACACTGAAATCAGCAAGGTGGTCCTTGCCTACTATCCCAAGGATAGCAAGCTTAAGCATCTTCAAGCCATCTCAGTTGCTCTTTTCACTAATGTTTGAGCCTATTTCCAATAAATACTACTTTATCTTCTCTCTTCTTTCCTTTAATTTTATCATTATTTTAGTTTTATTTAGTATTTGATATAATTATATGCTTATTTTTTAAGTATAGTTTAGAGTTATAATAGATGAAAATAGTTGTTTTTGGGTATGTTTTAACTTTTGGGCTTTATAAAACCATGTTGCTATTAATTGACCTCATTTTTTATTGCAGCTTTAAAATTCTGAGGCTTTTTTAAGCCTAGAAATGTCTTTTAAATTTTATTTTTTGATAATTTTATGGGTTATTTTTGGAGTTAAAGAATATAAAATTTTAAAAACCTTTATTTCTTAATCCAAATGCCATAAATCAAAATGGTGTTTTTACTATGAATTTGAGATAGCAAAATTTGAGATGACATATTTTGAGATGGCGTTTTTTGAGATGCCATTTTTGAAATGGCATGTCCTACCACATCTGTATTGACCATCAAGCGTGAACAGGTTAATCACCAGATCTATCCTGACTCTGTGGATCAGCTATTACGGGACCAGTCTTTGTATGTATCACAGAAACTCTGGAAGAAAAGAAAAACCTCAAGTCAATTGACTGGGACTCCTGCCAGTACAAGATCATACATTTCAAGGACCATCAGGATACCACCACACCTCAGGATAGAGAAATTGTAGCCTGCATCCAGAAATATCCAAGGATGCTCTACTAGGCTGGCCACTGGAGAAACACATACAGCACTCCATCCAACTCAAAGGAGCAGTACCCAAGGCACACCCTACCTACTGCCTCACTCTAAATGAGGATGACACCCCTGCGCTTACCTAAAAAGAGGCCTAGAAAAAGGACTTATCTTCCCCTCAAAATCTCCCTTTGGCTGCTGTATTCTTTTTAGCAAAGAAGGATGGTTTCCTCCACCTTGTAACTGACTATTGCACCATAAATGAAAGTCAACATCAAGAATTATCATCCACTCCCATTTATTTACAGCCTCTTCAATGCCCTCGGCGGAGCAACTGTCTTTTCTAAAATTGACCTGACAGCAGGATACAACCAAATCCGTATTAAGAAAGAAGAAATACCCAAGACAGCATTCCACACCAAATTATGGTCATATGAATGTGTTGTGCTTAATTTTGGAATGACAAACACACCATAAACCTTTGTCACCTTCATGAATGAGGTTTTTGCCCCTCACATTGGAAAATACTCTCTAGTATACTTAGACAACATCATTGTATACATTCCCTCAGTGGAGCAACATCAATAAGAATTTGGAAGCAGTCTTTGCCACCCTAGCACAACACAAGCTGTTGGTCAATCCCTCTAAGTGTCAATTATTCTGAAAAAAGTCACCCTTTTTAGGGCATGTAGTCTCTAAAGACAGTATCGAACCCAATGACCAGAAAATCCAGTCCATATGTAAAATGCCTCTGCCAAAAGAAAAGTCCAAACTTTGTAAATTCTTTGGAATGATTGCTTACATCTGCCATTTAATTCCCTACTGTGGGCTTCCTGACTGCACCCTTATCATCCATAACTGGTGCCAAATCCAAGTTCATATGGACCCCACAAAGAGACCTCTGTTTCTGGCATCTGAAGGAAAAGCTGGCAACTGCTCCCATCTTCCAGTACTCCAAGCAAGATGGAGAGTATCAAATGGAGACAGATGCCTCCAATGCCTCCATTGGAGGTGTACTACGTATCAAGAACAACAATGGCAACTTTCTGTCCATGGCCTACAAGTTGTGAAAGTTAACAGACAGCAAGTGTTGCTACCTAATACACAACAGGGAATTACTGGCAATCATCCACTGCCTCATTAAATGGTGTTGTTAATTGTAACACCAAGAAGAGTTTACTGCTCTAACCAAACACAAATTCCTCATCTACTTTAAAACACAAACTAATTTTTCCAGACACCAGGCACACTGTATGAAGCTCCTCAAGAAATTTAACATGATCACACAGTACAAACCAGGGCCCAAACTTGCCATGGCAGATGCACTCTCTTGTCTATATGTCAGAGCTACAAGAGGGAAAAATGAGTTAGACCTAGATTGACCCCTCCTAGTTCTCTGCACCAAGTCTATATGTCAGAGCTACAAGAGGGGAAAATTGGTTAGACCCAGATTGACCCCTCCCAGTTCTCTGCACCAAGAACAAATGTTTCCCTCCTGGCACCACAGAAATTACCAATGAAACAGTTATCAAGAATGAGCACCTATTTGCTGATGTATATGGAACACTTTACCGCAAGATGACGGATGAAAGTACTATCTCATACATCCCTACACACCAGAGGGTTGATACTATCCTAAGTTACCACAGAGACCTGAGCCATACAAAGAGCCACAACTTTAAAAATTTCTTAAACATAAAACCTGGTGGCCAACTCTTTACTGGGCGTTCAGGAAGTCCTTGACCAATGTGAGGTGTTTGAAAAGTTTGCAAAAAGTGAGGCCCCACCTAAGTCTGTGTTACCCATCCGCTCCCAATTACCCTTCAAGGTATGGGCCCTAGACACTGTGAGCATCATGCCCAGAAAGCACAAAAACAAAGAATACATCATCACAGCCATCAATTTTGCCACTTTCTGGCTGGTGGCTAATCAGTAAGGGCACACACTGGCAACAACATGTGGCGCTTCATAGGCAAAGAAATCATTAGCAAATTTTGAAAGCCAGAACTGCTAATCACTAATATGGCAAAGAATTAACCTCCAAAACACAAATGTGTACCTCACAAAGAATGGGGTCCAACATACAGTAACAACACCTTACCACCCTCAGGCCAATGAACAGGTTGAGCGGCTAAGCAGCAGCTTAGTAAAAGCCCTTACCAAGATCACCACTGGGAGAACTGAGGACTGGCATAAGCAGCTATTGACTGCACTCCTTGTGTGCCAAAATTGTATGAACATATCCACTGGAAAGAGCCCCTTTGAGTTGGTTTATGGCACACAACTCAATATCATCCAAGCACTATCAGGACCTAAGCTAGAAATACCTAGCAAGGTCCCCCTTGCACAGCACCTCAAGTGATGCAAGCCAACAGCAACCAGCTGGAAAGAGAAGAAAAACAACTAAAAACACGTTCATCCCCATACAAAACAAACAAAAAGTTGGCAATGAAGTCTGGGTACTAAACACAGACAAAAGCAAGCTTCAGCCCAAAAAAAGTAGGACCCACCTTAATCCTAAAGGTAAACAAAAACAACACTTACCTAGTTCAAGGACTCAGCAAACGCAGACAAGATAAGGTTCTACATCATGATCAACTAAAGTCCTGCAAAGCACAACAGAAACAATGAGAAACCATCTTACCAGTAACAGAACAACAGTTAGTCCAGTACAACTCCCGGGCTCCTGACAACCTTCCTGACAACTGCCCCCTGAGGAGGCCAACCTTCAGCCGGGGGTGTCAAACCTGCAGGCTCAACCCGCCAGCAAGGTTCCAGCAAGCAGGTTTGTGACCCGCAATTTGACCTTCCAGTGACATGTAGCTATACTAGGAAGTCAACTCAAATTACCAAATCCATCAACATGAACAAAGGATGATCCTTTACAAAAGATACCTTGTTTTGGCGCTTGACTTGTTACCAGGATCAAGCCACCCCCCTTCAAATCCAGCCGTGTGATCAACACAATCATGTTCCTATTATTCTTGATTCACAATGACTATATAATCACTAGTTTTCAATAAAGATTATCAGCTAGTTTCTAAATATTTTCCCCTTGTAACTCTGCTAAAACAGCACAGTTACAACAGTTGTGCTTATAAAAAGTATACTGTAAATTTAGACCCTGAACGTAAAAATGCGGTATTTTCTAAATCCTTGGTCCAAATTTTGAATCAATTTTGCGGGATGGCCTTTTTTTAATTAAATTAATTTTTTGTGTGTTTATTTGAATTTTTAAAAATGCAGGAACTCATAGACACTTTGAAAAGTTCAAGTTGAACTGCATATTTCCAATGGACAAAATGAATTGACTGGAATAGATTTTGAAGCGTTCAAATTCATCAACCATTTTCATTAAATTTACTATGTTTTTAAAATTATGGGATTGTAAAATCCAAGAACCAAATTTCAAATCATAAATGAATGACACTAGTAAACTCAGATATTGATTGCAGGAACTGAAATCCAAATTTAATGTACAGTTAGCACACTAGGAAACACCAACCCAAATCAAGAAGCTCCACTATGACTAAAATCAAATGAAAAATTCAATCTTGATAACCATGTTTAGACATAAAAATTGATTGAACTTTAAATTGATCCAAGCCTGGAAAGGACACAATATTATACACTTCAAATCACAGATATAGAAATTATGTTAGTATTAAAGGCTAAATCAAGAGAAAATAACTACTCACAACTAAACCAAAAATCTAAATAAATACATACTTCAGCTAAAACATTTTATTTTTTATTTTCATGGACCGCCAATCACATTCCCAACCAGCTCCTGCACCAGCCTGCGGGGCAGCCTGTCCACAAGGGCGTCCCAGAGGGTTCAAGAATAGACCCAGAACATAAATTGAAGGGAGTCATGCCAACACACAGGCCTCCTAAGGTGTCAGCGCCAGTCAACCACCTCTGGCTTAAGCCAGAACAACCATCTTGAATACCAGGTAGAAGCCACTCTCAAGGCCTGCCACTAAAGTCTCCCATACCAAGGTCATTGGGAACAATGAGGTTACATACACCTCAACTTTTTACCCTGTTGTCATCCGGCCCCGCACTCTTGATCCAAGAGTTGCCACTTCCTGCCCCTGTGTCTTTGACACCACCTATGAGCCATTGGCCACAATCAAGGAGCCATCTTCACATGTGATGTATTCCATCATTGATAGCACCAGCGCAACCAAGCGTGATTCCACCTTCTACACAAAGGTCCCTGTCCCCTGTGTTGAGCCTGCCAGCCAGGATGCCGCAGTACCTGTCAGGGGCCAGCATCAGTTGACAGATAGTGGGCGTGAAGCTCTCCTCAACTGCTTGAACAGGGGAATCACAGTTCAGTATATTGCATCCTAATTTGGGGTCACAGCCAGATATATTGTTGACATCAACAAAAAGTACGGCAACATCAGGCAAATTGCCAAATCCACCAGGGCTAAGCGGCAGCCCAGCCTACTTCAGCCCACCCATCTCAAGGCAATCAAGTAGTGGGTGACCAAGGATTGCCACCTGGACACGCTTGCTGTCCAATCAATGCTTACCACAGAGTTTGGGCTTTCTGTTTTCAAAACCCTTGTTTACAAAACAATGGTTGATTTGGGCTTCTACTGGAAAGTACTGGGAGTTTTGCTGTACAATAGAAACAATGTGAAGACCATTAAGGATTGACACCTTTATGCCAAGACATAGCTGGTACTAAAGGAGACTGGGAATGTCCAGTTCTTCTACATCAACAAATTCTTGTTTTCCTCCTCACTCAGGTCTAGGCATGGGTGGGTTGAGAAGGGGTCCAAGGATGGTGTCTCACATTGTGCAGCTGTCTGTTCTAGACATATTCCATGGTTGCGCTTTTGGGTCCTTGCAGGTTGGACCAATATCAAATGATCAAGGGTTCCCACAATAGCGGGACTTTTCTTGTTTTTATCTGAGCCGTGAAGGAATAAATCTGGATTAATTACAGCAGCACATCCAACATTGTTGTATTGGATAATGTCGGGCTCCACAAATTGGATCTGATTGTGTCTGAGTTCCCCCATCAACAAAAATAGCCACACCTCCAGCCACTAGCTTACTGATTGTCCAATGAGACTCCTCTTCCTCCTGCCATATTCCCCATTCCTGAATCCAATCAAGGAGTTCTTTGGGTGGATCAAAAATAAGGTGAAGAAAGGCCTCCCTTAGGACACCTTGGATCTCTTCAATATTCTCAAGATCAGCCAATTTGAGATGCCACCCAATGTGGTGGCAGCTTTCTATGAGCACTCAGAATCCTTCCTCCCTAAAGCCCTCAACTCCAAGCCAATCAGATAAATGGGCGCTCTAGATATAATTGTTTTTATTTTTATTTATTTTTGTTTTTATTGGGACTCAAAAATTATTATTTATATATAATGACATACCATTGAATTGTATTATAGACACATAATAATACGTAAAAAAGTTAAGTAAAACTAATTATATTAGATATGAGGACATATATATTTTTTATAATGTACTGAATATTGTATTGACTGTTGATCTAATAAATAAATCTATTAAAAAAGATAGAAAAGATTTATTTTATTTAAATAGTTGTGAATTCTTGTTGGTTCTTTGGTCTTTTAAGCCATAAATTGGACTTTGCAAGTCATCATCTGATCCTTATTATTTCAGTGCCACTATAGCCACACAACACATTAACCAATGATTTTCATGTATCTTTTACTAATTAGTACTTATGACACAGGTCAAGCATATCAAATATATTTATCAAATCATATTACAAGGGAAAGGTAATCTGAGTTCTAAACAATCACTTGTTTAGAACATAAGTGGAGTGGGCCGCTTGATGCAGATAAATTCATTTCCTATTGTTTAATTATGTAATAAATGAACCTGTACTCAACAAGCAAGTTCCTTAGGTCAAAGTTCCTAAGGTCAAAAGTGCAAAAATCAAAAATGGGACCCCAAAAAAGTGCAAAAATGAAAATATCAAAGATCAAAGTACAAAAATTAATTTTCTGGAGGTTAACTTTGAAGCAGAAAAATATACAGTTTATAATATAAAGCTATATATTTTAAAAAATTTCTAGACTAAAAAACCCCAAGAAATTCACTTCTGCAATAAAAAACATATACAAGATAATAAAAAATTCTTAAATTAACTGTTTTTAAAAGAAAGTTTATTTTAGTTTCAAAAGCAAAATTAGACTAGAATTTACATGTAACTGTATTCAATTGAATATAAAATATGAAACTACACAAAAAACTGCTTTATAAACTATAAGTTTAATAAAAAATGTTATTTTCATTTCCAGCTTATGTAAAGCTATAGTAATACTTCAGTATAAGCAAAATAAAGAATTTTTCAGGCAAGATACAGGCATATGGTTTTAGGTATTTTGGTTTATTAGTGATCTTATTTCAATGATAAAAATTCAAGAAGTCTATTATTAAAATAATTTAAAGTACATCACTTTCTTATTAAAGCTATACTATACAATTTTTTACTTAATAAAATATATAGTCTTATATCTTATTTATAAGTCACAACATTCAAAGATATCAAGAATCTGCACTTACATATCATAAAAAGAAGAATTGAATATTTTTGTATTAAAAATACAGTACTTCCACTAAAAATGATATAGATATTTCAAAGTTGTATATCAAAGAGAAAAATTTTATACATCTTGTTTTACTCTAATACACATAGTAAAAATATATAGTAGAAGATAATTGAGTGTAATAATGGAGAGAGGATAATAGAAGATAATCAAGGGTAAGAATGGAAAGATATAGTAGAAGATAATTGAGGGTAATAATGGAAAGAGGATAGTAGAAGAGAGGAGAGGAGAAGAAGAAAAGAGAAGAAAAAGTTTTTTCTACTTGGTATCAGATTTTATATAATCCACCCTCTTGTTGACGCAGAAATTTTTTTAAAGTTTTGTTGGCCCCTTGGCTGCGCCAGGGGCCAAAAAACTTTTAAATTTTTTAAGGAGGAATGAGAGGTGGGAAAGGAGAAAATTCAAAAGAGAAACCTTCAAAAAAAAACCCCAAGAGCTTATTGCACTTTGGATTAGGCACTAAAATTTCTGCACTTTGTATTGTGTACTTTGATTTGGGCACTTTGATTTTGTCCCCTGAAATAACATAGGGAAACATAGTATAAATTTATATTAATTTAATTTTTTTTGAAATTGCCTCCAAATCACACCAATTTATTAATATTGCAATAAATAAAAACCTACCAAAAAACTTTATTTCTTTTATATATATTTAAATATCAGGTCTAAAGAATCTACATGAGGAATTTAAAATGTTTTTATTAATTATATAAAATTTAATAGCTTATAAAAAGTGTGACTAAATCTAAAAAAAATTTGATTTCCTCACTTTTGATTTGAGGAACTTAATAAAACATAATGAATAAAATATTAATTTTTTGCAAAAAATTTAATATTAAGTGGTCCTAGTTTTTTGGTACCTTTTTAGATTTTGATTTGACTATTTTTTGATTTCTGCACCCATTAAGAAACTATATCTAAATTTTGATAAATAAATTTTTATGAGACAAAATTTTATTTTTTAAAAATAAAAGAGCTTTTAATAGTATTTTATATAATATTTGGACAAAAAAGAGTTAAAAAATTTGCCTAAAGTTACAAAAGCTTTTTTAGCTCTTGATTTCTTTTTTTACATATAGAAAAAAATTTAAATTTTTTTTTAAATTTTGATGTGTCAAATATTAAACTAAAGATTTTTTTGCACTTTGATTTTTGCACTTTTGATTTTGGCCCCTCTATTCAAAGGGGTAAATAAATTCTATTTTAAAAGCCAACTTAAATTAAGATGTGTTTTAAATTGCATCAATTTGGGCACTTTGAACTTGGTTTTTCAATTTTAGCTACTAATAAAAACATTTTAAAAAGTCAAATTTAAGAAAATATTAAATTTTTGTGGAAAATTTTTATTGAAAAAAAGTGCGGAGATCAAAAAATCCATCAATTTGGAGATTTTGATCTCCACACTTTGACTTTAGACACTTGCCCTATTCAACAAGCTAGTAAATAAACAAATTTTTAAATTATTTTTATTTTTGACGTGATCACATACTATAACTGCTGTCTTATAATATATTTTAATATATTACTATTATAACTGAACTATTAAAATTTAAATATTAAAAAATTATATGAGTAAATTTGCAAGGGAAGATAATTTATTAGGGAGATGCAAATTGCAAAGAGAATGTGATTATTCTGGGGAATTATACCCTGAAATCAAATTTTCAGCTATAGTGTCTAATTGAATCCACATACTCTTCTGTACATGGTGAACAATCCTGGATGCAATTGCAAGAGGGGTAGCGCCCTGCACCCTGGTGGTTGCCAAACACTTAATAAAAGGGAGTCAGGTAAGCAAATCAATTAAGAGGTTCTTTGGGAAGCATGTAGTACCCATACAACAATGCCAATGCAAAGGAGTTGTACGGACGTGCTCAACTGTCTTATACCCCTGTGGTGTCTTCTGGCGTTCAAGTGCTAGTTGGCATATATCAAGTTATATAGGTACAACCTCCTATTTTTCTATGTTAGTCTTTAATATGCAATGTAGTAGGATTCCTAGGTATACTGCGACATGAATCCTTTTTGAGGTATATTTTTCAGAGAACATGAATAATTTCTTATATATTTGAACTAGTCTGTTGATATAGGATGTGTTGCTGAATTTGAAGATGGTTCCAGAGGGCGCCCAACTTTTATCTGCCCCCATGCCTCTATAAACAAAATAAATAAAGGTTTAAACATATTCCCAAGGACTGTGTCCCCAACTTTATTTGATAATGCTTTGTATACTTCATTGAAAATTTCAGTTTTAAGATATTCAGTTCCTATTTGAAAGTCAATTTTTATTAGATTTTTTGTATTCATTGATTTTTGAAAAGGGAAAGCGTTCAATACTTTCATAAATATATTCATCATTGTTTATTTTGATGTCCCTGCAAATTTCAGTCATCTCTTTGAAGTTGATATTTGCTCCTATTTTTTATGCTTCCTAATCCACAGCAAGCACCCTGCTGGTGGTAAATGTTCCTTGGCTGTCAGGATTTCTGAATATTGACTAAATGATGGATTCAACAAAATAACGCAGGCCAGCAGTTAATTACTCTTAATAATGGTTTTAACCCAATAACGCGGGCCAGCAGTTAATCACTCTTAGGAATGGTTTCAACAAATTAATGCGGGCTGCGGGTTTGTGGAATCAATGGATTCAAATGATCAAATCATATCCTGGCAATTGCAAAATCCCTATTCCTATTAATAGTGAAACATGCAGATATTGTGCTATCAATTAGTCCACCTCAACAACCACCTCAAATTCTAGAACAAGGACCATCATAGAGTCCATCTGAAACATTCTAGAAGAGCCTAAAATATACTGGTCCATCATATGGGTCATCATCTGAAACACTTCTAGAAGAGCCCAAAATAGACTGGGCCATCAGGCCAAACACTCTAAGATAAAAGGCTGTGAGCCTATTGTATTAGAGCAGCTCTGATTAAGTGAAGAATCATCTCCACCAACTAGTAGCCAGTCCAGCTGGCTAGTCACCTGGAACGTGGTCCAGGTTCACAGCTACTCCGCTCAGATTGAGGGATAGTTGCACAGCTTCAGAAAGGATACTGGCTGTGGATGTTGTCAAACAAGCTTCTGCTCACAAACTGCACTCACTCAAGGTTGGGCCAGAGCTAACTCAGATAAACGGGCAGCCGGGCCAGCCTCAATAGCCTTCCAATAAAGAGTTGATATTTCAAACCCTTTGCTAGTTCAATTCTAATTAAGTGGAGAGCAAAAGATCATACTGTTACCATACAGTATTAAACCCTATAGTAAAATATAGAGACAACAACTTATGAACCTATATCAAGAAGTAGGAAGAACCATCCCAAATCCTTTGGGCCTTGGGCCCTGTCAGACTTGCTACTTCTGATGACAACAATATATTCCAGGCCAAAGGTTACACAAAAGTCACAGGTTCTCTGTACTTTCCTAATGTTAGAAGACTTAGGATATCATCTGGCTGATGATAAAATAACATGGTCCACAATTTTCTGACATTGGCTTTTGCTTCATTATTTGCAAAATTATTCATATTCATTTTAATTATTTTATTTATTTCATTTTTATTTATTTGCTTTACAAGAGCTATCAGTGATTGGTAACCCCCGTAAAACCAACTGGGCGTAAAGACTTCCACT
>QTSX02002637.1:0-14136 GCA_014839935.2 Entomophthora muscae | reverse complement strand
AAGGTTGTCACTCAGAGGCAAGGCAAGGCCAGAACCAAGGCCAGCTGGAATGTGTACCCAGCTGCTGCCAATGGCAAGCTGAAGACCACTTTGGCCATTGAGGCCTATCATAAGCATCTCAAGTCAAAATTGTGGGCTCCCCTCTAAGTTCAACAAGTTCTTTGTCCTCCTCCAGCATGAGCAGCAGAAGACTATCTTAAAGCTTCATTATCTGGATAACCATGTACCCCCACCAAGTCCACAACTAAGTTTTCCCTGTTCATAAAGGCCATACAGGACGCAAAAAAGCACAAGTATAATGCCTCTGAAATCAAGCAGCAGCTAGAGCTCATTGCAACTGTCCTCTTAAAAGGGGTAAAAATGAAAAGGGAGAAGAATAAACTTGCTTGCTTGCTTCTATACTTTTTGTTTTTATATTTTTACTTTTTAGTTTTAATTTTTCTATTTTTAAATATTTTAATATATTACTGATATTTTCAAGTATAAATGGTAAGTTTGGGATAAATAGTTATAGTTGAAAGTGAATGAAATGTCTTAATTCTCATTAATTTACTAGTAAAACATAATATATTCACAGTTGTGCCTATATGAAGTATACCAAATAAATATTAATATTTCTTTATATTTTGTAATGCTTATAATATTGTTTATATTTATTTTTATTGCACTGGAATTTTAAATTTTTATGCTAATAAAAAATGTTTTTATAGTGAAGAGTGTTTTTTACATAGTAAAATGAGAAATAATTGCTTATTTCTCTCTATCCTTACTAGTTAAGGTATGTTTTTTACCTCTCTGGGGTCACTTTAGTATACCTTAGCAGTATAAATTGATTTTTTATATTAGAATTATTCAGTACATTAAGTACTGTTAATTAAAAAAGTGTTTAATTTCCAGGAGTTGATCAGACAAAATTTGAATTCTCACTTGAATTAATAGTTGACTACCAGGGAGTCAATTTCACCACAGTTACCTGACTTTCTCTGAATATACAAGTCAAGACAAAAGCTTCAAGAATCTGTATTACCTGTATCCAAGCAACAGCTGATGGAGTACAGGGCTTACACCCCAGACAGTCTTCCTGCTGACAAGCCTACCCAATGAGGCTAATTCTCAGGAGGGGGTGCCAAAATTGCGAGGTCAACCCCCAGCAAAGATTCACACAAAAGACACATTGCCCCTCAATTTGAATCTTCTCACATGCAAAGCCAAAAGTGTCAGGAATCTAGTCTTGGGCGGCCGGCCTGTTGGTTTCAGGGATCACTTGGGCCAGGTTTTTTGCAGGTAAAGCCCACCACAAGAGAGGAGCTAACTTAAAGAGGTAGGAGAAGGACTTTCCCACCAAGTACACAGGCCGGCAGCTGGGATTATAGTATCAATCACCCCTGTGAGAGTGATGTACACAATCCCAAATAGCTTGCCAGTTTGATCAGTTGGGAGGTCTGGTGAGGAGGCAGGCATTGGCTTGGGGGTCACAGGTGGTTACATATTGAGTTTGTAGACATGCAGGTAGTTGAACTTGCCTCTAAACAACTTGGGTGTTGATAGGATCCAGGGGCCTTGACAGTTGTATTAACTGCAGATTGTATGTGGGCCAAGGGATCTAGTTCAAGGATCTTTTTCAGGGTGTAATCCTTATACTCAGGCTTCAGAGGGTACTCCGTGAAGTGGACAGGACCAAAGGAAACACCTGGAGGACAGGAATCTGCAGGCAGAGGGGCAGGAGGGCTGGATGATCTTGTACTGATTTGATAGATGGCAAAGACAAAGTAAGGCAGTAGCTGTTTAAGCCAAAATAACATAACCTTTATTCAAAAATGGCAATAAGTTTGGAGTGTGGAGTCCTTGGGTCTATATAGTATCCCAACTCCAAACTTAACATTTTCCATGGGGGTTCATCAGGGCATTGGGAAATGTGGGCCCAGGGGATCTGGACCCTTGGGTTCAAAGGCAGTGAAATGGCACCTGGGCTGGGAGTTCTTTCATTAGTCAAGGATCTCAAATTGGCTACTTGATTATCTTGATCTAGAGTTGTGTTCATGGGGCCAGGCTGCAGGCCTGTGCCTTCTTCAGGGGGTGACTCTTGATTGGCTGCTGATGTAGCCTTCAAACTCATGAAGCTAATGGTCAAAATTTTGTTGCCTCTGTTAGGTGCCTTGATTATTTCCTTATTTGGTGCAATGATTCCTTTGGTTTGGCTTGCTTCATCATTCAGGCCATCATTCTTGGCTTCAGCTTGTGGGGGCTCAACCCCAGGAAAATGAGGGCAGGCAGCTCCTTGGTCCTTAGGGCAGGTGGTCTGTGGGGATTCAGTGTTAGGGTTTGAAACCCACCCTTGGGCCCAGGTTTCAAGGGGAAAAGAATTTTCAATCCTGACAAAAAGCAAAATTCAACTCAATTTGACAAACAAGAAAACACATACTTTCAGTAATCTAACTCCATAACATATTTGATTTGAAACCTAACTCATTAGCAGGATCAAGCCACACCCTAATCATTCAAACAATTGATCAGCAGGTATCTTGTTCCTCCTAAAAAACTCACCCAAACTATACAACCTCATATTATTACAATAAAGATGCTATCTATTTTTCATTATATTTCCCTCTTATAACTCTGTTATGCATTGCAGTTACAAGAAAATGATAGTTTATTTAAATAAGCATGATTACTTATTGTCAAAAACCAATTTTTATGCTTAAGAGCTAATTTTAACATTTGAATTATTTTAAGACAAAACTAATTTTACAACATCTATCATTACTCCCTCTTAGGAAATCAGTCTCCTGAGGATCAGTTTGACTTGGAAATAATCAGTGTGTAGATTCACTCCCCCCTTTAGCCCTGGATAGGACTATCTTCCCTTGGCGCCCAAGAATTCTGCTCAAATTCAAGCTAAACTTCTTAATTCTCTTGGGGATTTAGCTCATACAATTGATAAGAGATTTTTACTGGTGTACCCTTCTCAGGCAGTAACCACCAATGATCATATTTATGTTCTCACCTGGGAATAATCCCTAATTAATTTGGATTATTTGTTGGCATGGTTTTTCCCCATTTAAAAAAATCAAGGGTAACCAACCAGGTCGCGCTACAGTTAAATCTACAAACTCCAATCTAACTGGTTTAAATGATATCCCTGAACTACTCCATAGATGATGGCCAATCAGGAGTGGGATTGGAAATTATTAAGAAACTCTTCAACTCTTTGGATTCCCCTCTGAAAAATTTATCTGTAAGCCAATCAGATCCCATCTCTGGGTCAGGTGACTCTTTGAATTCTGATTCTACCCTTAAAGCAAGACAGGGGATTTACAGTCCCCTGCTTGCTCATTCTTATCATTAAAAGTTTAAGTTTTTACAAACTTTGCTCATTTTGAAAACTGGGTCTCATTTTGTTGGCCCTTTATTTCTTATTTAGTTGTTATTAAAAGTGTTAGATTTCCCTTACCTTATATACTGTCCTTTAGCCTATGACACCTTCCTCAAAGTTCCTAGAATTAAAGTTAGTATATATATTGTTCCTACCACCTTAGATTTCAAAAGTTTTACTTGAATTCAACAATTAGTATAAAAATCTACATAATTATCTATTTTAAGTTTGATTTTGTCTTCAGTTTGCTTTGTTGTTGCCCCAGCTTGACTATAGACCTTTGGTCTCTTCTTCTGTCCAGTTCAAAGTGTATATCTTGGTCTTGTTGTTCCCTTTTCTACTTAAACTTCTCAAGTTTTTTTATATACCTATTTGTGTAACAGATTAGGCATGAGTTTGCTTCAAAAAAGGACTTTAGCCCCAACTAGCTCTTTAAATAATGCTGGTCTCTCTCCTAAAATTTGCGGTGTTCACCTTGACACCTATGTTGGTGATGATTTTGACTACCACCCCAGACCTATGGGATTGGCTCTCTTCTTCCCTCTATCATGTGAGAGACAACCCTATTCATCTACTGAGTTTGTTTGACATTATTCTGGGGTGCACCCAAGACCTTCTTGCCACCAGTGAGAATCTTATCAAGAGCCTCACATGCAACAATCTTAAAGTGTTTTCCCATGAACCTGTTCTCCAAAACCCCCATAAATTGGTCCTTCCTGAGCCTTTACCCTCTGTGGGAGCAAAGCCTTCTGTTCCTGATGAGGAGTTGCTTCCCCATGAGCATGCTCCCAGGCGTACTCCTTGGCTGTTTGGTGAAATCCTCTTGATAGGTTTAGACTCTTACTTTCCCTGATTGTCCCCTGCGTCCTTGTTGTGGATGCCTCTTTGAGCAGTCATACCAGACTTGCACTGGATGATGTCCTGGTGGATTCTTCCCCCAGGATGGGAGAAAAACTTAGTTAGTTTAGCCCCCCTTTCTCACACAGTGCCACTCCTATCACACCTCATGTTGTATGAAATAATTCATTTTCAATCCTACAGGATACACTACTTGGGAAAGCCCCATGACTTTTTATGATGTACATGATCAGTATGGGTATATCATGATACTATATAGCATTTTATCTTCATATCAAACAAACTATCATTCTCATATTAATTATTTTCTTTATCTTGTTTTATATACTTTCAAGAAAGATGTACTTAACACAAAATAAGATCAAGTAAAAAATACCTCTTACTGGCATCTTGAATTATTATCAAACCATTGTCACATTTAATGATTGATTCACAAGCATTTTAAATAAAAAAATTACCAGCATCATTATATTCAATAGAAGCAAGAAAAATAAAATGACCAGTAAGGGAGTCGAACCCCTAGCCTTCCGATCTGGAGTCGGACGCGCTACCATTGCGCCAACTAGTCTTTTTGATGTTTAGCCTTGAAGTAAAACAAATTTATTTGACAAATAATTGTAATATAAAAATATGAAAGTATATTTGTATTTAATTATCATTTAGCCTATGATAGTACATTTTAAATCATCCTAAGTATTTTTTTAAATACTGCCTTTAATTATATTTTCATATAAACACTTTCATTGTGAAAATTGGACTAATTTCCTAAAGAAATCATCCAAGTCCTACTAAATGATCTAAATGGGCACAGTGTTACATCAATTAGCAATAAATTATTATATCTGATTTCAATAAAGATGATATTTTCTTATAATTTCTTTTTCCCATTTATATACTTTATAGAAGAAATAATTGATATAAATAACCTTTTTATACAATAAAAATAGAATGCATTAATTGAAATGCACAAATGAGCTCAAGATATAGCTAATATTTAATATGAAAGTTTCATTTAAAAATGGTAATTTGTTGATATTTGATATTAAATTTGGGGTTGTTATAAAAATAATTTAAATCATCAAAAACCATAAACTTCTGAATACACACTATTTATTTATTTGGTAATTTTCAATATTTTAAAAATTAATAAAACTATAATTATTAGTGTTAGCATTGGCTTATTCTTTACAGATCAATCAAAGAATTTAACCAACCAATTGCATTATTAAGAAAATAACCATTATCACACCTTTATCTTGTCACCCCTTATTATCACAAGTGTTGCTTCACCAATACTGTCTAACAGGATCCCTTCTTTTCCCATGGACATCAAGCTGAAAATATTCTACTTTCAGGTTCAACTACTGGTTTCCCACAACAAGGATATAAAATTACTTTTATTCTCTTTAATAAATATATACCCTCCAAATTCTCTTTCACTTATTCATAATTATTACCTGTTACGCAGTTATAACAATGTCAGAAGATATATGTTTCCCCTCATCCTAATAAATTAAAAAGACAGAAATCTGTCTACACCTGTGAGCAAGAAGTACTTTAACAGCTCTCCATGAATGCTTTCTAAAAGATGACAGCATTATAATATAGGGACAGTAGTCACAGATCACCTAACCTTCTATAATATAATCCTAATCTTTAACAATCAATTTTCTTATTTCTATCTTTGCTTCTGAATGTTTATTCATATCACTATCTGCTACAAATATCAGGATAATTCCTTCACATATCACCATCATATTAAACTATGTAAATTTGGGATTATTCTCTGCATCACAAAAAAAAGGCACCTGATTCCAAGTAGAATATAAAAAGCTCAAAAATATGGAGTGCTCACAATGATTCTAGATTCCTGAGGTAGCGTTATATCTCACATATGTCACAGTCATCTGATCAACAGAACAAAAATGATTTCACAACTACAATAGATCAGTCTATGATGAATTTCAGAAAGCCTTCCTGGGTTTTTTAAATTATTTTCAGAGCTGCTAATAGACAGAGAGATGTACAAGCTCAAAAAGATAATCTTAATAATTAAACTTGATTCTGAGAAGATATAAACTACTTTGACCTATCCAAGATTATATTTAAAATCCCTTTAAATGCCTGAACTCATGGAAAACAATGAAATCTGATTAAAATAGCATATTTTCACAAATAAATGTGTTGAATTTGAAAGTATTTACAGCAAAGTTGAGATAGCTGCAGTACCAAAGATTTCCTCTAAAAACACTTCTGTGCCTCTCACAAGAAGAGTTAGACTAAACCTGTCTACTCACAGCAACCCAGATGCCCTTCTTCTTAAAATAAAAATATGAAAGCTCCCAACATGTCAGGTAAGTATTACAAAGTAACCATATCAATTTCTGCAGCAGCAGCACCAATGATAATAAAAATATGGAAAAAGTACAAGGCAACTAATAATAGATTCATGATCTCCATATCAGAAAATAACTCTTAAACCCTCTCACCTCATTTCATCCTCACAATATAGACAGTATCATTATCTGTGAGATCCTATATGGTGACATTTTTTTATTTGCAAAAAGCAACAAAAGCATTAAAACTATGTTCAACCTATCTGTTTTTACAAATACAGAGGATTTGTGCTCCTAGATTAAAGAGCTGTCTGAAAATCAGTAAGCAAACATATTAACAAAACCATGAAGATACCCACAGGACCCAGAAGTATTAAAATGATAGATGTTCCAGCTTATTATTTTTAAACTAGCCTTAACTTCTGAACAACTTCAGGTATAAGTTAGGCTAGACAAAAGCTTATGGATGATAAAAAAACACCTAGTTGAATTTATATTAGTAATGTAATTAAATTTACAGATTAATAAAAGATCATTTTTGGATAACACCAGATCTAAAGGCACTACTCTAAGAGGTTATAGGGTGCAATTATATGGTTTGCTCTACTAAGCCTTAGTGGATTCCAAGAGAAATTGGACTTAATGAAATTACCCCTTCTCATACATAATATTTCCCCTTTATCATATTAAATAATTAAATCTTAGCTATATACAACCTATTATATACAGTAGGAATTTTTACATTAGACCTGACTTAGTCTTTAACAACAATATAGTGAAGAATATTGAGTTAAGCATAAGCAGGAAATGTTATCAAGTAATCTACAACAGTGAGCCTTGCCAATGGCTACTTGCTGCCCATAAAAAATGAGATCAAACCCTTTACAACACAACTAGAAACCATCAATAGTACAACACATGGAGCAAGTAGCTAAAATTCAGTTGCAGATATTAAATTAAACATATTAATGTATTTTTTGCCTCTGCACTTTTTTCAATAAAGAAAAGCTAAAAATTAATTTTTTCTTAATTTTGGCTTTTTTAGTGTTTTTATTAGTAGTGGAAATCAAAAACCAAGTTTGAAGTGCCAAAAATGATGGAATTTAAAAAACATCTTATTTTTAAATGGCTGTTAAAATAATTATCTTTTAACTTTTTGAATAGAGGTGAAAAAACCAAGAGCTCAAAAATTGAAGTGCAAAATAAATCTTCAATCTAATATTTGATACATCAAAATTAAAGAATCTAAAAACCAAAATTTTTCACATACTGTAAATTCAGAACCTTTTGGCAAATATGGAGGATTGTCAAATACAAGAACCAAATTTAAAATCACATTTACTGTTTGGCTTTTTCCTTGATTAAATCAATCCTTTTTATTTTATTTGAATATTTCAAATTACAGGATCTCATAATGTAGATTCAGAACCTGAACATAAAAATGCAAGATTGTCAAATCCTTGGTCCAAATTTTGAATCACTTTTGCAAGCAACTCAGCTGAGTGAAAATTAAAATATTTAATAAAATTAACTATTTTATTTGACTTTTTTTGGTTTATTTAAATTGGCAAATTTTGAATCCCTCAAGCAGATAACTCAACTAACAAAAGATAAAACTCAGCAAACAAATGCAGGATGCATGAATCAGAAATGCAGGATTCTAATGTACAATATGAGTTTTCTTGTATGTCAAACAAATCATGAACATCATGTAAAACTTAACAAATCTGAAATTGCGGGATTGTCAAATCCAAGAACCAAGTTTCAAATCATAATTGCAAGAAATTTGAAATAAATATAATTTAAGGGTGTCTCAAAAAGGATGCTAAAGGATCTAGAGTGGATTTGTGCAAATTCTTTTAGGAATCATAGGCATTCTCAAAAATCACCCTATTCCATTTTAGGGCGGCTAAAATTTAGATCCTACTATTCACAAAATTAAGATATTTAACAATAGAATTGACTAAAATATACACTTCTCTTTTTAATTTTTTTAATAAAAATTTATTATGTCTTCTTCTAACACCAACCAAGTCAATGAGCTGTTCCCTGGCCTTGACAAAATCATGCAGGGCTATGCTGGGTCTCTTAACAGTGAAGCCTCTGTTTATGGCCACTCCCAACCTGCAGGCCCCTCTGCAAGCCCCACTCAGGAGTGTGTTCTTTCTCCTGTAACTTCTAGCATGGCCCTGTTTGCCCATCATGCATAGGCAGCTGCCAACCCAAATCCTGAATCAACAATGGCATCCAGAAACAGCCATTTGGGCCATGGGGTCACCCAGAGAGTCCCAAATCCCAAAACAGCCAATCAGATGGGACTGTCTGGTTCTCAAGGCAGACACACCCTGCCCCCAGCCAATCAGCCTGCAAGATGCAGAAGAAAATTAATTACTCCAGAGATTGTTCTCAAATGGTTGAAAAGCAAGGGATGTTTATGTCCCTTGGGGAAATTGCAGCCGCAATGGGTTTAGCAAAGTCCATTGTGGCTGCAACCCTGCAAGCCCACACCAACTGTAGCCCCCTACCAAGAAGACCCCAGCTAAGCCTGTTCTTCAACTGAAGGTGAAAAAGCTCACCCTCTCATGATGGCTATTATAGAGCGTGACCCGCAGATGCCCCTGGTCCAGGTCTGTCTCCAACTGGGACTCCACAGAATTTTCACCAATAAGAGAATAGTGAATTTGTGGATGCACAGAGTTGTGGTTGCCGCCAGACTCTTATTCAATCAGGTTTTCAGTGGCCCTGTTTTGGTGGACGCTGACTCCTATGATTCTACCATCATCAATTTTATCAACAGGAGGGCAATGAGGGCCTGTAATGACATAATCTTCCTGTCATACACCAATATTTTGGCAAGTATTCAAGACTTTGGGGAAAAGCAAATCCAGTCTGACGTATACAAGCACCGACTAATCCTGTATCAATTTGGTGGGGGTTTGTTAACAGTTTCCCCATTGGGTGTCAATTATTATTTGATAATATTGAACACTGCAGATGGGTATACCTACCAGACAGAGCTCAAGGCCATGCTGGAGGAGTGGGCCATACAAAACGCTGTGCACACAGTTGTACTTAGTGCTAAGATGGAGCAGCAGGAATGGGTAACCCAAGAAATCAGGGCTGTGGGGAATACCTGTTGGTCCTACCCCACCAACCACACCAACATGCATCTTGAAGATGTATGTCTCTACAATTTTGGTTCCGCCCTCAGGTGCTTAAAGCCTGCCACCTACAACAAACTATGCACTGAATTGATAAGGAGTATAAGCTTTTCCCTTCTGCGTCTGTCCAGGACTTATTTGATCTCATCATCTTCTATACAAGTGATAGTGATAAGTCCAGAAAGGACTCTTGCCTTCCCCCTTGCCCATTCATCCGGTTTTTCAAGCCTGCATACGTGATGGAAGAAGAATTTGAGCAATTGAAGCAAACCACTCTTGCTGCCCCTTCCCAGTCAACAAACCCTGCCTTCCAACCCTGAATCCCAAGCCACTACCATCCCCCACTATCTCTGATGCTGCCCCTTTCACAGGCGCAGATGAAGGCAATGTTTATTCCGCCCATCCCCTCCCCTTCCTGTCCTTTGATTAGTAAATAAATCTTTTCTTTGTGACAACTTATTAAAATTGATATCTTTCTTTCAATTCATAGTTAATAATATTTTCTTTTTACATTATCAACATTTCCCATAAGTAATACAATATTGTACTTTTTACAAATAGCTTAAAATTATTAGCATACATATTTATCATCATCTTTAATAAATTAAAGACAATAAATGTAAATATTGCATTAGAATATAGCAATTAGAAATCAACTCTTGATATTTAAAAATTATGTGAATAACGCAATGTATTTTGATTGATAAAATTCATTGTAAACTTGGCATTTTTCATTGTAATTTATTAAAACAGATTGTGTTTATATTAGAGAGCCATTAACGCTTAGTACAAATATTTGTACTACACATTAATGGCTCTCTAATATAAACACAGTCCATTTCATTAAATTATAGTGGAAAAGGCCAAGTTTACAATGGATTTTATTAAAAATGCATTGAGCTATGACATAATATCTAAATTTCAAGAGTTGACATCTAATTACAATATTCTAATGCAATATTTACATTTATTGTTTTTAATTTATTAATGATGATGAAAAATAATCACATGTTGAAGGTAGTACTATAAAAACCAGTTTTTGATGTAATTCAAACAAAATGTCAAATATCTATAACTTAATAAACAAATTAGAGTCAGACCTCCAAAAGGTTGTTGATATTGAATACAACATAAGGGAAATTGTGGTAAATCAACTGGGAAATGAGGGAAGAGCCTTGGTCCAGCAAACTAAACTGCAAAAAATAGCCTGGGAACAATAGTCAACAAAGAACACAAAAAATATTTTTTAATCTTCAAAAGGAAATACTCAAGCAGTTAGATTTCAAAAGTGTAAGTTACAACTTGTTGGAATTTGCAAAAACCAATAGAAAGAACACTCAAAAAATCAAACTAATTGAAGGAAATGAAATCCCATATGAAAGAAACACAAATGAAGAGCAAAACTAACCAAATGGAAACAGATGAAAAAACTCAGTCAAGAAGCAGGAGCGCTTCAAGAAATACAGAAAATTTATCAAATGAAAACCAAGAAGAAACACAAGTTGCAAGAAAGATAAGAAAAATTAAGCCTAGGAAAATTAATGAAGAGCAGCCAACACTCATGAAGTTTGCTGAGGTGGTGCCTGTGGCTGAGGGGGCCACAGGGGAAATAATTAGTAAGTTTTTTTATGTTTTACTTATATTTATTTTAGTTATCACTAGGAATGGGGACAAGGATGCAGAAGTGGCAGCTTTTACGCCAAGTTGGTTCTACGGGGGTTACCAGTCATTGGTAACCCTGTAAAACAAATAAATAAATACCAAATAAATAAATAATTCAACAGAACATGAATAAGTTTTCAAATATTGAATCTAAAGAGAGAATATTTACCACCCACGGGGTGCTTGCTGTGTATTAGGAAAGCATATGAAATAGGATCAAATATCAACTTCAAAGAGATGAATGAAATTTGCAGGATGTCAAGCTAAACTTCAATGAATATATATGAAAGTATTCAAAGATTCCCATTTTCAAACATCATCAAATATGAAAAAACTTAATAAAAATGACTTTTAAATAGGAAATGAATTTATTAAAACTGAAATTTTTAATGAAGTATTCAAGGCATTGTCAAATAAAGTTAGTGATGCAGTCCTTGTGAACACATTTAAACCTTTATTTATTTTGTTTGCAGAGGCATGGGGGGCTGATACAAGTTGGGCGCCCCCAGAACTCTCTTCAAATTTAACCATATATCTTATATCAATAGATTAAGTCAAGTCTTCAAAAAATTGTGTAATGTTCCTGGAAAAATATACCTTGCAAAGAATTCATGTTACAGTATACCTGGGAATCATCCTTTACTGCATATTAAAAACCAATGTCAAAAAGTTGGAGGATGTACCTATTCAAATAGACATATGCTGCTTAGCACTCAAACACCAGAAGGCACCACGGGGGTATAGGACAGTCTAGCACGTCCTGTATGACTACTTTGCATTAGCAACATTGTATGGGTACTACATGCCCCCTGAAAAAAACCTATTACAGTAGTTTTAAAAGCTATGGCAACAACCAAAAATACCTCAGATTTAAACAAAATGATTTCAGATTTAAACAAAATGATTTCAGTCATATTTATGATATTCTCTTCGGCGAGGAGGATATCATATCGACTCGTCATATCGACTCGAAAAGTTCACCCGCCGGGAGTAGCTTGGCAGTAGCTTTTCCGGAGAAAACTAACCAGACTCCTTAAACACGCAAACCCGAACGGTTGAGAATGGATGGGTTATTCCATAAACCCCATGCGACCTTCACAAGCTATTTGGTATTCCCTCTTCAAAACATTGATTCGCCATAATCCATCTTATCCCGATTTCCATTTCCCATCCAGGCAAGCCATGGAGATCTTTCCAAATCCACAAGGAAACGAACTCCAGCAATGTTTACCTCCCGAACTCTGATCCCTTCCAAAGAAAATACTCACCCACCTCGGATCGACGGATACCTGCCAGCAACCGTGCCAACTCCCCGAAACTCCGGGCTTGGTGCCTTGGATGAAAGCGGTAAAATCGGATTTCCCCACTTACCCATGACAATTAACAAATAGAATCCTCAAAAGCATTGTTTACCCTTTTAAAAGGGTCGACTCTTATTCCAAGCATGCTATATCTCCATCCCACTCGGACGCTACTTCTTCAATCAAATTCAAGTACGATTTATAGAAACTATTCCTACTGATCATTAAGCTTCGCTGGCTACATAAATCCAAGTATAACCTTTTTTAAAAAATATAACTTTTATGAATATATCACCTCTATATTTCCATTCAAGCCCCTCAATCTTTATCCAAGTCCCGCATTAAACATGTACACCCTCAGTAAATATTTTCTACTTCTGCAAGCCCAAAGGGATCTAAAGAGGGTTGTCAATCCCCCATCACTTGAAGACCTCCACGAAGGACTGGCCGATCTAAACCGAAATAAAAAATAACTGCTCCACAGGCCAGGAAACTCGAAATTCTATTAAGTAAACTAATCCCAGATTACCGATATCATTTCACTGGGGACCGAAATCCGACCAACCCCAGAATTAGTGCACACCGGTTTGTAAAAAATGAAACTTTATTTTTTCAAAGTTCTAAATCCCCACGATCGAATAACCAATTGCCGCAAAAGAAAGGAATGTGCATTAAAGACCATCTTGAAGATGATACAAAGATTTCACTAGGGCAACCCCTGATCCCCAAAAACAACTTCACCAAGTATACCGAACTCCCTAAATAGTATGGATAAGATCAGTTTACAGCACCCTCCTAAAGTAATGGGTCAACCGCATTTTATAAGATGATGCAAGATTTTACAAATCAAAAATGGGCGAAGCTGGGATGAAAAGATGCACCGCAAAGTTTTACTCAAGGGGTTAAAAAAATAAACCAAAATCAAAAATATACATATTTACTATCACATTTAGATACCTTAAAATATCAAATGTCTCAAGTAGTTAGTACTTTGTATACCCCTTTGGCTTTGATAACTGCATCAAGTCCTCTAGGCACTGAGTGGATAAGACTTTTGTCAGTTTCTGTAGAAATTGCCTCCCATGCTTTCACCACTCCAAAATTTAGATCCACTATAGATTGTGTCGTGTTCAGCTCCTGGGGACGGCATCCAGGAGGACACGGTGGGAAATCTTTATAACAAAAGATTTGAGGCTCAAAGCTAGCCTTGAGTTAGCCTTCAGGGCAAAATTAAGGGCACATACCTTAATTTCCTGGAATACAAGATGTGAAAGTCCTTTTGGCAAAAAGGAAAGGAAAAGGCTTGAAGAATACTAAAGCCAATGCAAATGTGGATAAACTTATCTTTATTAGGAGAAATGATTCTACTTAAATAGTAGACAAGGGTCAATGATCACTAATTAGGTAGACAGAGTGGCAGAAGGGGTGAGGTTGGGATGAGGTCA
>QTSX02002636.1:0-14213 GCA_014839935.2 Entomophthora muscae | reverse complement strand
TGTTTAAATCTGAAATCATTTTGTTTAAATATGAGGTATTTTTGGTTGTTGCCATAGCTTTTAAAACTACTGGATTAAATTATATTTTATAAAGCTCTGATATCTGAATTAAAATCTTTAATCAAAGAAAATCTAATGAAAGAAAACCTTATACTGAAGTGGCCATCAATAATGGTTATACAGTGTATAATCAAGTTGAGAATTATACTGTGAGAGAAGAGGACTAACCTAAAAAATACTGGCTCCTATCAGATTAGTGAAATTAATTCTTGAGATTAATATTCTGTTTCAAATAAACTAACTATAGCTTAGTATTTGACAGGAGAAGACAACAGTTCAAAGGAAAAGAACATATTTTTAAGATAATATAATATCTTTATTATGAAGCAGTAATTAATATATTATAAATAGTAGCACAGAGCCACATGAGAATGACACAATCCAAATAGGGTTTGTACTTTGAATAAGTTGTTAAAAGTGTTTGATTATAATTAGCTTTGCTTTTTATTAAGAAGTATTTCCCCATACTTGACATTTGAGGCAGAATGATGTTAAAATGTCATAAAGCAACTCAGTGGGTGCCCCTTGCGTAGCATAATATACATTATTGGGAAAGGTACCAAACTCTGTTAGAACACTCCCAAACAGAATAGAGATTCTTGACATACTCTTGTCTGACTCTTAAAATTCATTAATACCTTAAATAAGGTCATTGATTGTAAATGGGTTTTGGCAGGAGAGAAAAGTAAAGACAAAGAGAGATCACATCTGATTTTTCTCTGATCAGAAATGTATGGCCTCCCCAAATTGGGATACTCACTGCCTGTTAAAAAACACTCAGCCTCCTGATCACTAAAATTTCTCAAATTATTATATAATGAATCAAAACACTTAAATATTAACAGATGTAATAAAAATATTCACCTCTGTCTAATAAGCTCTAACTAGCCCTCATATTGAAGCTCATTTATTATCTCTTCCATGTAGAGAGCTTGTTCTCTGATATTTTTATTTCCCAGAATAAAGCTATACCGTTCACAGTAATTTTCAAACCTGTTGAGACAAACCAAAAAATCTCAGTCTAAAAACAAAAACAACTCAGTCTAAAAGAGAAATCAAAGTGGATCCTTATTTATTATAATTTAATATAATTTTTTATTTCATTTTTAGACTTAGTTGTTTTTGTTTTTAGTGTTGCAACTGAACCAATTAGAGTTCAGTATTTGATAAGGGAAGACAACAGTATAATAGAAAAGACAACAATGAATAGAATAAGATAAGGTTTATTAATTGGTATTGTGGCTAATATACTATGAGGGGAAGCCACAAGGCCACCAGGGGGTGGCACAGTGGCAAGTTCCAGGTAAGGTTTGAAGCCAAGGAATAACTTGTGCGGGGATCAACAGGTTGAATTGGCAGGGCTCCTAATTAGAAGAAAGTGCCTGCAGTTTGATATTGCCATCAGATTGATCCATGTTGTTAGATACATCAAGGGGCAGCTCATCAAGCGCCTCCTGTGTATTGTAAGATACATTAGCAGGCAAGGAGGGAAACTTGGTTGCAACATTAGACAAGATTTTTTGTTTATCTCAACAGGTTTGAAAACTACTGTATCTTATAATAATAAATTTTTGGGGCAGGAAGATATTCTATCAATTTTTTTCTGTCACCAGTTTTTCTGTCAAATTTGATCCAACTAAAATTTTCTTCATATGTAAAATATTTAAATTTGCAACAATAACAAATCTAAAATCTAAAATAAATAAATTCCGTCCTATTAAAATTTTATATAAAAAATTTAATGCTTTTTTTATTTTCTGGCAGTGAATTTGATTTAATTAACCTTTAAAAAGGTAAAGATTTAGAAAAAAGACTCTTAAAGACAAAAAAATTAAGATTAAAATTAGTTATATCTTTAAAGAATGCCTTTTATTAGTAAATAGAGTAAATTTAATTTTTTGTTTTATTGTAAAGCTAAAAAAATACTTAGGAAGAAAATCATAGTTGGATCAAATTTGATGGAAAATCAGTCAACAGAAAAGTAATTGATGGAATATCTTCCTGCCCCAAATTTTCACTTGGGTGTCAGGGATGTCATTTTCTTCTTCTTCTGAAACTCAATAGTTTGAACAGGATTCAAGCCCTGGCTAAATTGGACCACAGGCTGTCAGCCCTGAGATTCAGGAGCCTGTCTGCATTTTTTTGGGATAAAATCTCCCAGGATTCAACCTGTGGATGTCCCTGGATGCAAAGAACATTGTGCAAAAGTACCAGTAATGGCTCCAACAGAGCACCACAACCAATTTCCAAATGAAAGTGAATATGCTCCTACTACTGGCCTGATGATCTTAACTTCTTTCTAGTAACCAATAAAAATCCTGCTCACAAAAAGAAAACTGCCCAAAAGACTGCCTCCAAAAATACTGCTCCAGAGCAGAAGGATTTTTAAAAGCCTTTCTGAATAATTTGACTAATAAACACCCCCTGCATCTGTGCTTTTTTTGCCACCTCTAAACCTGGGCAATCTACCCCCCAATTTCCCATTTCCTGATTGTTAGAACCCTGAGCATTAGAACTAAAGTCTGATAGTGGGATACTATATGAACCCCTAGACTCTGTGTCAGGTTTATCACCATTTTGAAATAAAGGTTATGAGATATTGATTTTCCAAATTATTCCCCTATTTGATCTTAACTATCTGCCAGCTAAATACTAGTCCTTTCAACCCACCAGCCCCACTGCCTGCAAGGTGCTCCTTAAAGGCCTGTTAATTTTATCAAGTATTCCTTAAAACCTGGGTATAAAGAATACACCACCAGAACATACAGTGAGAAACCCCCTGGCCTGTACTAAGGAATCAAACAGATTTGACCAAAGAGGCTCTTGGCGCATCACTGAACCCCGTCTATTCAGAGACAAAAATAATTTCCTCTCTTTCAACCAACTGAGCATGGACCCCTCCCTCACTCCCAAACCTATTCCTGGGTCTTCCACTGACCTTCCTATGGAAAATACCAATAAGATATTCAAAATAGTACAGTAGTTTTAAAAGCTATGGCAACAACCAAAAATACCTCAGATTTAAACAAAATGATTTCAGATTTGAACGGAATCCAAGTTGCACAAGATGTAGGGTTCAATTAGTTTATAAAATTTCAGTTAATAAATGAACTGTCAAACAAAAAACAAAATTTCACTAGCCCATTATACAAAATTATATCAAACATCAAGTGGTGTAGTTCAAACCACAAACAAAATGAACTAACACAACAAGTGAGATTAATGGATGCTGTTCTGGAGTATATTATAGTCCAAACAGGATTCATATGAGGCACCAACAGAAGAACTAAAGTGAAACAAAATTTGAGCAATCTAGAAGCAATATTCCACAAGTACAAAACAAAATGAGCTCACACAAGATGTGTAGTATGAGCAGCCTAAAATAGAAAACTATCAATTTAACAGCCAATCAACAGCTATCCAATTTAGGAACAGAGGCATTTTATTCTTTTCATGGATCCTTATTTGTATGAAATGGCTTTGAGAACCTTCCAAATATGGACTCAAGATTACAATAAAAATAAATCATAAAATTTTAAATTTCCACTTTTAGTGATTTAATCTATGTTTTTTACAATGGTTTTTAACAGCAATATCTTTGACGGCGCCAGCAGCCAAGCCAGCTTCAATGGAGGTGAGGCTCAGGGTGTGGAGGCACCTGTTTATACCCAGGCCTTTGAGGCAGGTAACAAGGAAGCTGACCTATACCTGACCCCCAACCCATATGACTTTGACTTGTTCAGTAGTCATGTAGTGTCTAGCTCTGTCCCTGCCCCCGTACCCACCCCAGCACAAGCTGCCCATCAATCAACCAATCAAGATGGCAACCTTGATTTGGAACAACTTCCCACCACAAGCCAACCTGCCCCCCTCAGCCAATGAGGCTTCAGCTCCCGCAGCCCAGCGCCCCAAGCAACAAATCATCACCGTCCAGATTCTCCAAGAAATTGTGGCACTGAACCTGCTGGGTCTGTCCTGGGAACAGATTTCAACCCAATTGCAATTTTTTGGGCTACAATAATGCAATAATTTAATAGCTTAATGAATAAGGGGAATCTGATCAGGACAGCCAAGAAGCTCAAGAAGGCCCCCAAGTCACAAATCACTGAGGTGTACCCAATTATGCTTGACCTCCTGCAGCGGGACCCCAAACTTCCCTTGACCCAGGTGTGACAGTTCACATGTTTGGTTGTTTTCAGGCGGGGCTAATGTTGGCTAAGCAAAAGTTTGGTTGTTTGTTGCAGGTAGAGGCCTAGTAGGTAACATAGGACTACTAGGGGTAAGTAAGGCCTGGCTGGTAGGTAACAAAGGACTACCAGAGGCAGATGTTGCCTCCACCCAGCAGAAGATATTGGCTGCTTTGGGCTATAGTTCTTCACCTAGCAGGGAAATGTGGCTACAGAAGGGGGAAGACTGAGATAGCAAGCAAGGAACTTTGTCTGTCTGGGGGGAGAAGGTTTTGGACCCCTAGCGGGTAACATGGGCTGCCAGGGAGGGGAAGAGCTCTGAGGGCTCTATGTACCCTAATACACTTACAAGAGGTCTGTGAGCAAGCACCTTACCTAACAGACTGGTAGGTTGTCCTCGTTTATGCCCCTATGGGAGCTTTGGGGGGGACCCAAAGTGAGCATTGGAGGGCATAGATATGCTCAGAGGTGTCACCAAGGCAGTTTGCTTGGGGAAGCAAGCTGCAGAACTTGGTGTTATCAGGCCTCTGGGAAGTAGAGCTGATTACTCTGCAACTGAAAGCTCAGACTTAATCACCTGGATGAGTAAATACAACACATAGACATTGATCTATGATTGAATGGCATAAGTGGAGTGCCACTTGCGAGGGCCCATTCAAACTCCAGTTCAATGTAGACTCATGCCTGGGTCTACAAGTTCTGGTAACAGGGACTGAGATAAAGAATCAAGGTGGTTCACAGAATTAACAGAGAAGACTAGTGAGAGGAACTGTTTGATCACAGTGAAGGCTAGTTGATGGACTGTTGATTCATATTAAATTGTGGGAACCAAGATGGTTCATTGTGCAGAGGGAACTAAGGAGGTTCCTAGTGAGGATTTGTTGAGGGAATGGTTGAGGATAAGCTGAGGGCTCAGAGATTATGATGCAGGACTAGCTGATCATGATGCAGGTTGGCCAAAGGACCAGAAAATTGTGTTGCAGGAGTAGCCAGAGGACTGATGAAGTTAATGGACTGATTGCTGGTTAAGCTGAAGAGCTGGAATATGAGCTGGCTAAAAGATCTGAAGATGATGATTGTCGTGTTCTGAGGCGCAGCACAGACACACAACGGGAACTCCTAACCTTAGGATTGGATTTGTACTAAGTCTCGGTTAGATGACAGGGAAGGCAAATGTGTTTACCTTGCAGCCCTGGAAGAATACTCTCTACTAGTTGTGGCTAGAGAGAGGTGCGGAAGTACAGAAGACACAAAGACAAAAATGTGAATAGAACTTAATTTTCATTGGTGAATATGAAATATATAGTGGTTAGGAATACCACAAAACACTACCAGGACAGTAGGATCACTCACCAACAGCATGAGTGGGGAAAGTGAGTTGCGCAGGATAAAAAAACCAAACAATTGAACTTCCTGATTCCGTCATCAACTCATTTTGAGAGGCAAAAGCAAAAGTGAGTGATTTGTCTTTGAAATGGCCCTATAAAGGCAAAATCAAAACATGGTGAATAGTGGTATTCACAACAATGGTGAAAAACTGGTGGTCTGGTCAAATGAGCCGAGATTTTGCCAAATTGATTTGCCAAAGTGAGAAGATGTGGAATGTTTTGCCTTGGTTTAGTATTAAAATTAAAAAGGAATGTGGATAGAAGTGTGAGTAAGATATTATTTATTAAGTTCCTAGGATAAATGAAGGTATGTTGCTATGAGAGCAGGATACAAAGTTGTTTTGATAGGATGTTTTCCTTGAATTTTACAATATTTGTAAATATATGGGGAAAAAGTTGAAGAGATCCACAAAGAACAGTTTAAATAGTATTCTACTATTCAAATGGGTTTAGGTTGAATGCAAGGAGAAATGGTGCCGGAATAATGGACCGGTTAACGTTTTGGTGCGCAAAGAGTTGTTGATTTGAGCGGTTTGAGCTTTGAAAATTATTTTCATAGTTGGATCCCAGTGGAACTTCAGAAATGGTCTATTTCCGCGCTCTGCATTTATTGGTTGAGTTCTGGCAGGTTTTCTGATGAAAATGATTGGTTGGAAGCCAAAAGCTTAAAGTATAAGTAAGGGAATAGTGAATTAATGCTTTAAGCTTTTGAGAAAGTAAGTATGTAAGCTTAAGTTATTATAGGAAAAAGTGAGTGGCAATGGTTTAAGCTTATGAAGAAAGCCATTTTGAAGGCGGAACCGTTGGGAAAAGAACACTATAAGAAGGTGGCTGGCTGGAAAGTTACCGGGTCTTTTCAAGGTCTTTTGGAAGGCTTTTGGAGGTCTTTCCTAGGTCTTCTGAGTTTCTGCCAAGAGGTTTTAGAAGCCTTTTGATCACCATCAGAAGCTTGGTTGGACTGATACAGCCCAAGATAACAGAGCAGGAGCCCAAGAATAAGAAGCTGGATCCTAAGTGCAGCACTGGAGTCCAAGTTTAAGGAGCAGGCGTCCAAGTCTAAGGAGCAGACGTCCAAGACTAAGGTGCAGGAGTCCAAGACCAAGTACAAGGAGTCCAAGATATAGTTGGAGGACTGCAAGTATTGGCAAATCTATATTGTTTCCTTGACCCCCTGGGCCATATACCAGAAGGTTTCTAAGGGGATCTTCCTTCTGAGAGTGAATAAAAGCCCATCTTGACCCCTATACATATTTCTGAGATATATTTTCCCTTACTAGAGAATGACAACCCCTTCCAGCTGGTTCCTGGCTACAATCCAGGACACACTTGGGGACTGGTGGACAGGAACCCCACACCAGTCTGCAAACAACTTGCACACCATTACATATTGGTTTCTGAGCGCATGGTGCAGCTCTGGATGCATGGAAAGGTGGCTTCAGTCCAGGTACTTATCAATGTTGCCAGCAACCAATGGTATGGTGCTGATGATTCCCTATATGATCAGGCCATTGAATCAACCCTGGTCCAATGCTATACAAGTATATCATATGGCATCATGTTTATCTCCTATTGTAAGCTATTGATAGCTTTTGACAATTTTGGCGCTCAAGGAAGAGCCGCCACCCAAAAAGGGAGGAAGAAGGTCAAGAAGGGGACGTTCATTGGTGCATTTCTGGCTGTTTCAGCCAAGGGTTTTGTCTACTATCAGAAAACCACAGATTTTACCAATAGCTACAAGTACAGCCACATCCTTGGTGGATTACTTGACTTCTGGGATGGCTCAAATTCCAGCACCATGTTTTCTTGAGCCACCAGATAGAGGGTAGCACCACTGCCCTTGAGGCCATCCAGGGATGCGGGCACCAGGCCTCAGTCTACCCTGCTGGTCACGCAGACATCCATCTGGCTGATATTGTGTTCTTTAATATTGAGATACACTCCAAGAGCGCCGCCCTCAGGCTTTCAAAAACTTCTATCTTGGGGTCCTTGACCACAATTCTCTCTTTGGTCACCAAATGGTGGCTGGCTTGTTTGCCCAAATGGTTTTCCATGTGAATATGGGCAGCCAATCACAGAAAGACAAGCGCCTCCCACCTCAGTCAACTGCCACCTACCAGCCCAACCAGCCAATGATGGACGAGGAATAAATTGAGTTGTATATGGCAGCCATCACGCAAAATCCTCCTGCCTCTACCCCTGCCACCAACACCCCTCACCTGCAAGCCCAACCCACCCAATACCAGACCCCCCAGGTCAGCACTGCCTCTATGTCTTCCTTCCCACAATATTCTGCCTCCTGGACATCACTCTTCCCGCCCCAATAAACCCCCTATTGCCAAAATTTTTCTATTTATATTATCTTTATTTTGAATTTCAATTGTCCATGTTCTTTTTTTATAGTTGGTTTTATTCTTTATGTTCAGCTTATTTCTATAAGATCATATATTTACTATGTCATGTATCTAGATCCAGATCACAGTTATTTTTAGCACTTTGCACTGCCCCTTGTGATAATATTAACAACAATGTGGTGATCAGATAAATTTTAATTAGAAAATTATAGGCTATTGTATTTAGATAAAGTAGTTACTGATCCAAATTCAAAACCTTAATGATAAACTTTAAGCCAATCAGGAGCCAAGTGATAAAGTGATTGTTATGACACAAAGGATCATTAATGATTCTTTGATGCATGTGCGCTAATTAATATGATTGGCTGGTTGTTTTGCTCTTGTGCACCATTGTTGCTGTGGCAAGTTGTTGATGGACTAGCGCCCAATTGGCTGCTGGGTTGACACTAGTCCATCAACAACTCACCACAGTGGCAATGGCGCATAATGGCAAAACATCCAGCCAATCATATTAATTAGTGCACATGCATCAAAGAATTATTGAATGACCCTTTATGTCACAACAATCACTTTATCACTTGGCTCCTGATTGGCTTAAAGTTTATCATTAAGGTTTTGAATTTGGATCAGTTTAACTTTATCTAAATACAATTAACCTATAATTTTCTAATTCAAATTTAGCTGATCACCACATTGTTGTTAGTATTATCACAAGGGGCAGTGCAAAGCGCCAAAAATAATATGGCAATTAAGGAAACAATGCCAACACAAATCAAACAACACATATTGAGATGAGTGTAAAACATATACACAATAGGTAAAAAGATGGGATAGTTTAGCAAATGGGAAAACAAACATGAATAAACAAAGAGGCAATAGTATCAGAATAATACAGATTTTATCAGGGTGAAAGCTATAAAAACATATGAAAATGTTAGTAAAAAAACTATGAGAGAATTGGAGAAACTTCTAAAAGACCTTGACTCTGAAATTGCAGAGATCAAAGAAATTGACCGCAAGGTCAAAGCAAAGTTGAAGTCTGCCGTCCTTGAAGGTGAGAAAATTGACAAGGTGTTGGCCAAGGCGCTCATGACCAAAATACCTGAGACCCCTGAAAAGACCATCAAGCATCTTCTTAACATCCAGAAGACAGTTGTGGATGGCTTACAATTCAAGGCCTATACTCTTTCTGTGTTGTCTGTCTGGACTAACGGCCCTGAGATGTATGAACATCTTAAACCAACTAAGAGGGCCCGCAAGGATAACACTGAGATGCTTGCACCAAGAATGGCCAAGACAGCCAAGGCTGTGGGCAAGGAGGAGACTTTAGAAGGTAACCTAATAATCATAATTAATAAAAATTTCCAAATACTTACCTTTTTTTGTTAGAAAACATTGACAGTGAACTCCGCTGGGTCCTGGTTCTTTTTGTCCCCCCACTTTTTAAGCAAATTATGCCACTCATGTGGCCAAGCAGCTGTCTCTGTCCCCCTGTCTTTCAGGAGCTTGAAGACAGGATCCAAGGTACCTTTCTGATGTCATATGAGGCATTGACTGAGCTAACGCATGCTGAAGGGGCATCTGAGTGGGCAGTTACTGCCTACAAGAATGCCCAATTGGCCCGCCTGGACCCAGTGGTTCTCAGTGGAGTTTACTGTTGTCAAGTTTATAATTCTGGGAAGTATAATAAACAAAATAAGGGGAAGATTTAAGAAGAGAATGATACTTTATTGAATATGAATATTGGATTTTATATAATATCATGGCAAGCCACATGCTGTCCATGTACATCATGGAGGTCATGGGGCTTATCTGAGTAATGTTCCTCTTGTGTCACAAGGCTTGATCAAGTTGTGTTCCATTTAGGACCTGGATTGAGTGATCCCTGTCATAGATGGTTGACTGATAATATGGCCCCCAGTCTATTGGTTAGACGGTGAACCATTCAGTGAGCTGTTCAGTGATTTACTTGGGACGTTAATTCCCTGAGAGGGAGTAATCAAAGATGTTGTGACATCTCCCCCTGGGGTGCTGGAAGGCAGAGCCTTGGGAATTTTCTTGAGAGTATCTGGTATGCGGGCTTGGTATTGATCCAGTTTGGTGTTGGGCACAGGGATCCTTGAATTCTGTTGGGCTGTTCTTTCCTTACACAAGCAGAGTTGGTTGTGATGCATACATTTTAGTTTGGTTTGCGCTCCAATTCCTTTAATCATGTAGGTATTATTGGGTTTAGCTTCCATGACAATGCCTGGTCCACGTAGTCCTGGGTCTAGTTTGTGTTGATTGTGATTGACAACCCAGATCTTGTCTCCAACTTGGAACCTTTCTTGTTGTAATGGGATTGTTTCCCGCTGGACCCTTTGGTGTCCCATCCTTTCTTGGTCTTTTCTGGCGTGTAGTACTTTTGGGTCATTACTGTCCGGTATCTTCTTTAGAAGTGGCAGTTGTGATCCCATGGTTGTACTGACAAGTGTGGATTTCTGACCATAGACAAGTTCATAAGGGCTTTTTCCTGTATTGCAGTTGACTTCTGTTCTACAGACCATAAGGGCGGTTGGTAGCATATTGACCTAGGCTTTTGGATTTTTGGCAGATACCTTACTGAGGGCTTTCACTAGAGAGCCGTTTAATTGTTCTATGTGTCCATTTTCTTGTGGGTGATATGGACTGGCTGTGACATGTTTTATTACGTTCTTGGCAAGGTAGATATTGGTGTCAATAGCTTTAAGTCCAGTGCCTCCATCTGTGATTAAGAGGTTGGGCTTTCCAAACTTAGCTATGATCTCCTTTCCAATGAATTGTCTCACGTCATTGCCTTTGTGCTCTTTTGTGGCTTGCGCTACAGGCCATCTGGTTGCATAGTCAATAGCTGTTATGATGTAATTCTTGCCTTTGCTTTCACTGGGAATAGGTCCCACAATATCCAACAACCATACCTTGAAGGGTTGTGTGATGGATACGGGTACTAATGACTTGGGTGGCACTTTGGTTCAGGTGTACTTCTAACAGACTTCACATTGCTTCAGTACTTCTCTGATATCATCTAGCATGATGGGCCACCAGTAGCCTGTCTTGAGGTATTCATGCAAGTTTCTGCTATGGGTGTGTCCCAGGTCTCTGTGATATCAGAGCATTGTGTCAATCTTTTGTGTTGACAGGATGTAGGGTACAGTGCCACCATTTGGAAATATTTGGTGAAGGGTACCATATACGTTTTTGAACAGATGGTTGTTTTTGAGGACTTTTTCTTGGATGTTCATTGGTGTGCCAGGTGGGAACCCTTCCTGGAGATTCCCTATGATTAACATGGGCCAGTTGGGATTGCCATCAGTGCAGAGGATGTGTTTATTGTATAGCCTTAACAGGGCGTCTGCAGTAAGCATCTCCTTTCCTGGCTTGTATTCAATTTGCATGGGGTATCTCTGTATGAGACTCATCCATTTGGCTTGTCTTCTTGAAAGGTGTTGTTGTGTTTTGAAGAATATCAACAACTTGTGGTTGTTGAGTACCTTGAATGTCTGGGCTCCTTCCAGATAGCATCACCATTTCATGAGCCAGTGTATGATGGCCACCAATTCCTTGTTGTGTATGGGGTATCTTTGATTGCTGTCTGATAGCTTCATCAATTCATATGCCATGGGAAGGAAGTCCTTTTGGGCCGTGGTGATACAGAGGACTCCTCCTATGGCATAGTTGGAGGCGTCGGTTTCTAGCTCATAGATACCCTCACGATTCAGGTATTGTAGGATGGGGACAGTAACCATGTGTTCCTTCAGTTGGCAAAAATGTTGATCTTGTAAGGGTGTCCAGACAAATTTGATTGTTTTCCTGGTGATGGCTGACAAGGGAGCTGTTAGGGCGCTCCAGTCAGGGATGAACCTGTGTACATAGGCTATCATTCCAAGGAAAGTGCGGAGTTTGCTCTTGTTTCTTAGGGCTGGCATCTCTGTTATAGCATGTTTCTAATCTGGATCTGGTTTAATACCATCCTTGCTGATGATATGGCCAAGGAATGGAAGTTCAGTTGAGAAGAACTTGCATTTAGACGGCTTGGCAATCAATTGGTTTTCTTCCAGGGTACAGAGAACTGAGTGGATGTATTCCCAGTGTTGTTGCAGGTTAGGACTGTAAATGATGATGTTGTCCAGGTAGATGATTGCTCTTTTTTTAATATGTTCCTTGAAGACTTCATTCATGCAGGTTACAAAGGTACTGGGAGCGTTTGTCATGCCAAAGTTGAGAACAACACATTCAAAGGATCTGTATTTAGTTCTAAATGCAGTCTTTGGAATGTCTTCAGGTTTCACACAAATTTGGTGATAACCTGCTGCCAAATCAATTTTTGTGAAGATTTGAGACCCCCCCAGGGCATCAAAAAGGTCATCAATGAGGGGCAGGGGATAACTGTTCTTAATTGTGACCTTGTTGAGGGCCCTGTAGTCTGTGACCAAGCGGAGTCCTCCATCTTTCTTTGCCACAAATAAGACAGCGGCACCAAAGGGTGACTTTGAGGGTCTGATGAGGCCTTTTTTGAGTGCTTTGTCAAGGTAAGCTTTAAGGGCGTTGTCTTCTTGTGTTGTGAGGCAGTAGATGGGTTGTGCTTTAGGTACACTACCTTTTAGGTTGATTTTGTGTTGTATACCCCAATCAGAGGGTAACCCAGGTAGTGTCTCTTGGAATACAGAGGGGAATTCATGGCAACAGCGCCCACTTCAACATTAAAAATGTCAACAGTGGCCATGTCAACACTTTTAATGTTGACACTATAGTAAAGTGTGTATACACAGGTGTGTATAGCTACAGACTGGGTGAAATGGGGCAATACTAGTGTGGGCCAGGAGTAACGCTTGGAGGAGTTGAGCTGTGCCGGCTCCTCACTTAGTAATACTTGCCAGGTGGTTTGTTGAATAGCCCATGCTGTTGGTTATATTAGTGGCCCCCAATCCCTAGGTATGCTGTGAGGACAGCTGAGAAGATTAGGTGATTCATCTTCTGGTCCTGGGAAAGAACAGACAAAGCAATGTCTTGTTTAACCTCTTGTGGAGTAAGTTTTAGATTGATTTATGATACTATTGAGGGAGTAATTTCACTCAATGATAGCACAAACTATCATCTGATTTGGCTTTATTATATACTATCATCCTTGTGGGGCATGAATAGTGCAAAACATTGGACAGGGAACCCCAAAACACTTGGTGTTGTCTGGAATTCCCTTTGGGAATGAGGTTGGCAGGCAATGGATGTTAATCTTGGCATTGCATGACGTTAGAGCTTCTTCCAGGTACTTTCATGCAATCATATTTAACTTCTGTAGTTGATGCATTAATTGTCATACTGGGCATCTTGTAAACCCTCCGATAAGGTAGGTTCCCAAATTTGGGCAGCAGTTCCCCCATTTTTGGTTTGGGGAAATTGCCTTTTTTGGATTCCTGATTGGGCAATTTCCCCATTTGGCGGGGGTGCGCTGTCCCCCGCCAGCTGGCTGGCTAAGCGCCTCACAGTGCGGCTGGGGTATAAAACCTGTTTTTTATAAAATTTAGTTTTTTAATTTTTGTTTCTTCAACCAGGTGTTTTGTGTCAGTTTCCCCAATCAGGGGGAACTGCTCAATTTTTTATTGTACTCTTTGAGCCTGATTATGACCAAAAGATTATCTTGACACAAGGTGTTGTCCAGGAATATTCCTGACAGTGAAGAGTTGTTGATTTGAGCAATGAAAAGTGATTTCTTAGTTGGATCCCAGTGGAACTTCAGAAATAGTCTGTTTCTGCGCTCCTTGCATTCATTGGTTGAGTTCTGGAATGTTTCCTGATGAATATGATTGGTTGGGCCAAAATCTTGAAGTATCAGCAAGGAAATAGTGAATTAATACTTTAAGCTTTTGAGGAAGTAAGTATGTAAGTAAGTTATTATAGGAAAAAGTGAGAAGCAATGGTTTAAGCCCAAAGCCATTTTAAAGGCGGAACCGTTGGGGGAAGGACACTATGGGAAGGAAGCTAGCTGGAAAGTTAAAGGGTCTTTTTTAGTCTTTCTGGGTCTTTGACAAAGTCTTTTATGGGTCTTTTAAGTTTATGCTGAAAGGTTTCTGGAAGCCTTTGAAGTTGCCAGCAGGAGCTTGGTTTGACTTATACAAGTGGAATAACAAGGCCACTAGAGCTATAAAAGAAGAGCTGGAGCCCAAGAATCCAGGAGCTGGATCCTAAGCGCGGCACAGGAGTCTGATTCTAAG
>QTSX02002635.1:0-14321 GCA_014839935.2 Entomophthora muscae | reverse complement strand
GCTTGGCTGGGGTCAGCTGCCCATGATTTGGTGAATGAAATTAATAAAAATTCCATTCTTTTGACTTGTAATTTGTCTCCTGTTTTATTTGCTATTGATCTTAAAATTTCATTTAAAATTGCTCCTTTTAAGTATTCATTTCCTATTTGAAATTAATTTTTTCATATTGCTGCATAGGTGTTCATATTTGAAAACAAAACTATTTTTATAAATTCTTATATATTCATCAATATTCATTTTAAAATTCCTTTAAATTTCATTAATTTCATTGAAATTGATGTTTCCTCCTATTTCATAGGCTTCTCTCACCCAATTTAAACACCCCACTGTGCTTTGTCTTCCCTTTCTAATGCTTCTTTCTTTGAAAATCCATTCATGTTCATTTAAATTATTTGTTTTTTTTTCTGCGGGTCTCCTTTGAATGGCAGGAGCTATCAGTGGTTAATAACCCCCATATACATCACTTGGTGTATATGCTGTCAATTCAATGACTTCTTCCCCATTCCTTGTGATAAATAAATGAAGGTTAGTAGATCATATATTAAACTTACTCATTCTTTCCTCTGAGGCCTATGTTGTGTTCTGAGGCGCAGCACAGACACACAACAGGGAATCCTAACCTTAGGATTGGATTTGTACTAAGTCTTGGTTAGTTTCAGGGAAGGCTATTGGTTTATCTTGTGGCCCTGATTGAATCATCTCTACTAGTTGTGGCTAGAGAAACGCGCCAAAGTACTTGGAAACACAAAGACAAAAATGTGAATAGAACTTGATTTTTATTTGTGAATAGGAAATGTAATATATAGTGGTTGACAATACCACAAAACAATACCATGGCAGTAGGATTACTTGCCACAAGCATGAGTGGGGCAAGTGAGTTGTGCAGAATCAGGAAACTGAACAATTGATTTTCATGGTTTGGAAACACACCCATTTTGAAGGGTGAAAGCAAAAGAGAGATATTTGTCCACAAAATAACCACACAAAAGCAAACTCAAAACAGTGTGAATAGCAACATTCACAGAATTTCCCCCTTCTAGATTGGCCTTAGGGGGTAGTACTTGCAGAAAAACTTGGTATGCACACTGGGAAACAGATGACCAATAGAAAGAAGTTTCACAGTGTATTCTGATTCTTGTTTGAAGGACACTTCTAAGGGCCCAACCCACAGTGTATCTAGTTTATGAGTGTGTTCCCCTAATCTATGCTGATAGTAGAAAGCATGGTCCTCAATGTTGAACTCAGGCAAGGGAGAGCATCCAGCATTGTCAGGAGAGAGCTTAAGCATCTTAGTCTTATACACTGAAGTATATTCAGTAGACTTAGTATTTTATGTGGGAGTCAGGGTCCATGGCCTTGTCAAAGGAGAGTAGGGGCCCCCTAGGAGCAACAGGGTAGTGGCCTTGCACCCATACAGGATTGCAAAGGGGGAATACCCAGTTACACAGTGTACGCTTATGCAATAGGCAAAGAGAGCATTGGGTAAGTATAGATCCCAGTTGGCAGCATTGGAATAAGTGAGTTTCCTCATGATGGAAACCAAAGTCAAATTAGCACGTTCAACAGCCCCATTAGTGGAAGGAATATAGAGGAGCTGAGAAGGATTGATGAGACCCAAGAGCCTCAACAACGGAAGTCACCAGCTTGGCATTGAAGTTAGATCCATTTTCAGACAACAACACTTGGGGGCATCCATGGCAGTAAAATAAATATTTCAGAAGGAAGGCTGCAGTTGTCTTAGCAGTGATATCCTTGATGGAGCAGGCTTCTACACATTTCTAAAATTATTAACCACAATAAGGATGAAGCAGTAGCCCAAGCAAGAGCAATTTGGAGGCCCTACAGCATTGATGCTGACTGTGTCAAAGGCATGCTGTGGAGGGAATAATTTTAACTTGTGAGTGGCAGCTCAAGGTCTCTGGAGCTGGCAGTTGTGGCAACTAGCTAAGACATCTGGAATCAGCAGACAGAGGTTTTCCCAGAAATAATTCTTCTGAAGCCAGTCATAGGTCTTGGCAATGCCTCCATGTCCAGTTTCCTTATGAGCTTGGAGTGCTAACAAGAGGAAGAGGCTAGGGTGTACATAGGGAAGGTACTGATCATGCACCTTTTTGAAGAGCTGATTGTCACAAATGAGAGTATTCTTAGATAGTTTAGACATGGCAGATTGACTCTCTTCAGTCTTGTTTTCCCAAGAAGAGGGATACCCAATTAGCTTGTATAACTGATCAGCTTCAGCAGGGTGTAGAGCAAGAATAGGCATTCTGGACAGTCTATCAGCATTTTGGTGTTGGATCCCAGGACAGTGGAGCACTTTGAATTTGTAGCCCTTCAAACAAAGGGCCCATCTAGCTAGCTGTCCTTCTGGTTCTTTGAGCTGCTACAGTCACTTGAGATAGGCATTGATCAGTGACCACAGTGAAATGGGTGCCATAAACGTAAAATTACGGAATTGTTTGACCACATGCAGCACAGCAAGGCATTTTTTCTGTGACACTATAGTTCTTCTCATGTTTGTTGAGGAAATAAAAAGTATATACTACAGGGTGACCCACTCCTTCATCATCTAGTTGATCCAGGATGGCCCCAATAAATATGTTGCTAGTGTCTGTGTGGAGGATAAATTCCTTATTGTAGTCTGGATACACCAAGATGGGAGCCTCTTTGAGTTTTTGCTTAAGAGTATTAAAGGCCTGTTGTTGACTAGTGGTCAATTTGAAGGGGACATTGGGTAACAGTTGAACCAGAGGTTCAATAGTGTTGGAAAAATCAGCAATAAATTGTCTGAAAATAACCTATCATGCCCAGAAAGACTTAGGCTTTGTGCAGGTTGGAGGGTGGAAGCATTTTTTAAATAGCCTCAACCTTCTTGGTTATAGGATAAATCCTAGTATGGGTTACTTCATGGCCCAAGAATTCAAGACAATCCTTGAAGAAGGCACACTTTGAAGGTTTTAGTTTGAGGCCAGCTTCCCAAATCTTTAGGAACACCTCCTTGAGGTGGGCCAGGTGATCAGTAAATGTAGCACTAAAGACCATTATATCATCCAAGTACACCAGGACACAGGAGAGCTTCAGATCACAAAGGATGGAGTCCATGGCCTTCTGAAAGGTAGCATGGGCATTGCATAGTCCCTGAGGCATACAGGTAGGCTAAAACAGCCCTTAAGAAGTGATAAGCGTAGTTTTTTGCCTATCCTCTGGAGAGAGGTCAAATTGCCAGTAACCAGAGGCCAAATTGTATAGCTGAGAGGAGCTTGGAGCCTCCAAGGCGGTAGAGTGCATTGTCAATACATGGTAAGGGGTAAGAATCCTTCTTAGTTAATGAATTCAACCATTAAAAGTCCATCACAATGGGGTGACCTCCATCTTTCTTTTTCAGTATGAGCAAGGGGGAGGCCCATGGGCTTTGGGAAGGAGAAAGTAACCCAGCATCTAATAGTTGCTTGGGCTCTTTAGACACCTGAGCGTCTTCCATTTGACTATGATAATAAGGTTTAGATTGGAATGGGGGAACATCACTCAGTATCAATCTGATGAATGACTTCATTTAGCTAGACCATATTTTCAGTGCTATCCTTAGAAAAGATATCTGAAAACTGATCTAACAGGCTAAGCACCTCTTTCTGTTGGACAGGGGATAGTTGGAGGAAGTCCTGAGCGTGAACAGAGATAGGACCTGTGGCTAGTCTTCAGGTAAGTTGAAACCCTGAAAGGTGCCAAAGGGATGTAGAGATAGAACATCGGGGAAAATCAGCAGCTTGCTATAGCCAACAACCTGGCCTCTAGACACATTTATGGGGAGAGCAGATAAGTTGGCTACCAATAGCTGGACATGCTCTTTGTGGGAGACATCTAGGATCCCTGGGCAGAGGTAAGGTTTGTTGCAGCCTAGAAAGGGAGGCAGATTAAGATCTCCAAAACGTGCGCTTAGGCAAGCTTTTAAGATATATGAGAGTCCAGGATGGCTTGAGATCCAGGTGAGATAGTTACAGCAGAAGTGTTAAGGAGAGGAATTCCTTCAGACGCTGGGCAGGCTATGGGAGAACACTTCATGTTGGACAAGTGGGTATGGTACTTTAAGTGTGAAGACACCAGTGGGGTACTCTAAGGCACATGTCTTGAGGCGCTTTCCAGGGACTTTGAAAGGCTCCTCAAAAATTAGGTGGACTGTGTACCCTAGAATGGAGAGGTATACATCTTTTAAATTGATGATCCCATTGAATCCCTCAAGGAATTGGGTACCAAATAGAAGATTGTAGCTCTCATTCTCCAGGACCACAACAGGCAAAGAAAAGAGTAGCTTTCCAAACCGCATAGGGAGGGAAGAGTATGCCCCTATAGCACAAGTCATGGACAACTCAGCTGTACCATAAGACTGGTGGTAATTGAGGTCAGGGGTGAGTTTAAGCTTCTTGACAAGCTTTGAGGAGACAACATTAACAGGAGATCCAGTTTCCAAAACAGCCTTGATCTTCACCTTTTGGATGGATGTCTCTACACAAATTAGTACAACCAAAGATGCAGGAGGAGAGCCAGGATATCTTGGGCTCCAGCTAGTTCCTTGTTCCACTTCTCAATCATGCATCTCAAGCCTGAAAACTCCTTGTAGACAGTCTGAAGAGGAAGTGAGACTGAAACATTTTTGCAAACAGCGTCAGCTACTTCAGCGAGCTTCTTCAGAGGATTGTACAAGTACAGGAGAGCTCTTAGCTTGTGTGAGGTAAGGGCAAGAGACAATCTTTTTGGCTTCAGGTAGAGGCTTGGCAGTTATTTTAGCTTTCCCAGAGCGTATTTTATAAGGGACTTCAATGGTTTTGGGGACAGCTAGGACTAAATATCCATAGGCATTGGGATCAGCAATGTCTGAGTTGTCCATATCAGAGTCATCAGATATATTATGGAATAATAGTAAAATGGGAGGTTCTTTGGTGTCAGCGGGCTCAGAGTCTGCTACAGGCAGGGGAATTGGAGGAGACTGGGAAGAATTGTCAACCAAGAGTGTCTCTGCCTCTTGTTTGACTGTTCTTTTCCCGCCTACTCCTTGGTGTTGTCTCCTTCAACTTGAGGATTGGTTCAGACTCAAGAGTGATGACCTATCTGGCTGCAGTTATGGCAACTTGGCGCCAAGGAGGATTCTGGAAAATCATGGTGAGAAAATGTGGGCAACAGGAAGAAGAACCAGAGTTAGATGCAGCTCAATTCTTGTGTACAACAGCTCCAGAGTGGGTCAAGTGCATATCCTGCAGCAAAGTCTTTATGCTCTTCATTAAGGAGAGCATGGCCTTGTGAGCTTTGAAATAGAGGCACAGAATCTGATTAGCTTTGAGAGCTTAAGCACAGGCCATGTAAGCTTTATGCGCTGTCAAATGTCTACTAGTTATCAACTGCTGTCCTTCTATATAGAACCTGTCTGCAAATTCAGCCAGTGTCTCTTTGATCTTGAAGGCAATGTGTATAAAAGCATCATTTTTCACTTCCAAACTAAGTTTTCCACCAAACTTGTCAATAAAAAGCTTTTTCATCTCTTCCCAAGTCTCAATTGTGGGCAACTCTGGCACCACCACCTCCTGGCAGGTTGGGTGAAAGCAGGTTAGAAAGTGCTCTTTCTTAACCTTGTCAGAGGCCTGTTGCATGGCTATTTTATAGATGGTAAAGAAGGCTGCAATGGTAGAAGTTTTGGGGTCAAAGACTTGATTAAAGGTAAGTTTAAAGTGTGCTTTGGAAATTGGACCACCATTGTTGCTATCAAGAACATTTATCTGGGGGAGAACTCAGCTTTAGATTCTGTAGGGGGCTGTTGTGCCCACAGCTGGCAAACACTCTCTTCAAGTGTAGTCAAAGTCTCAGATTGCAAGCACCCACATTGTGGGTTTGATCAGCCTGTTGTTTGGTAACATCTAAGTCTTGACCATGTGTGGTTACCACAGTAGAAAGCTGAGCCAACCAGGAGGTCAGAGAAGGTCCCACTGATAGGCAGGGAGCAAACATGTTGTTTACTGTATTGATTAACTCACTAATTTCTTGAACAAGTCTGTCAAGACTAAAGTAATCCTGCTTTAAGTGGTCCACCTCATTGGCCTTAGAAATCAACTCTCTAGCACATTGGATTCAGGGGTTCCCTGGCAGTCCAGGGCAGCAGCCATCTCCGTCAACAACTTCAACTGAGCTAGCAACAGTTTCCACAATCCCATGCAGAGCGGCAACCTCTTGCTGTAGCTCAGTAACTTTGGCAGGTAATGTAAGCACCTAAGGGTCTGGTTGTGGCGGGACTGTTGGGCGTTCTTGACTACAAGTGGACGCATATAGTTCTTGGATAATATTCCATAACTTCTGCTCCCTACCCATCATATCATCAGATGGGGGAGAATGAGGAACATCTGGTTTGGGTGAAGACAACTCATTTACTTGGGCTTGAAGCTTGGCAACTTAAAAAGCTGTGGTACCCTCTCTTGATCAAACTCTTTGTAAAGATTGCAGAGACCTCTAGCAGCAAAATCAGCTACTTGTTGAAATTAGTCAAAGGAATAGGTACTAAACACATTGAGTTGTTGCACAGTTGTTTCAAGCTAGAGAGGTAGGCATTTAAGGTGGAGTTCAATTGAGTTTGCCAAGGCTCTTCTAATTGGTGAAACTCATGTAACGTTCCCTAACATATTTGGGGATGAACTGGCGTATTTTCTCTATAAAAGTGACCAAGCAAGCATGAGAAGTGATATAATTATGATGGTTATTGAATACCAAGGAAAACAGGGAGTGAATCTACTGCTGGTAAACAGCAAACTGGTCCCAGTGATGAATGACTGCGGCTTGAAGGGACAAAATTTCTTGGATGTGAAGCCCCAACACTATCTGGTGATGGGCTAAGGCAGGCTGCACAAAGGATGATAATAGGAGCTCAGTGAAACCAGTTTCTGAAAGGAGATGTTATGGGAACTGTGGGGCAACAATCAACTTGTAGTACTCTGCTTGATTGAAATGTAACTGGAGGCAAGGAATAGCCTCATTGCAGGCTATTCCAAGGGCAATGGTCATGACTTGTTCTAGTTCAGGGGTTCCCATGATATATGCTACTATACAGGGGCCATTTCCAATGTTAAATATGTTTGGGACAATAGGCAGTCCTGAGATGTCCTCCTTGATAGGTGGACTGGTGATTTCAGGTGAAGACACTCTTTTATAGGAGGAAGCAGAGACCTGAACAGTGGTGGCAAAAGGGATAACTAAGAGGTTTACAGCCCCTATAGTGAGCACCATTTTTGTTGTGTTCTGAGGCACAGCACAGACACACAGCAGGGACTCCTAACCTTAGGATTGGATTTGTGCTAAGTCTTGGTTAGTTGCAGGGAAAGTTATTGGTTTACCTTGTGGCCCTGATTGAATAATCTCTACTAGTTGTGGCTGGAGAGAGGCGCTGAAGTACTTGGAGACACAAAGACAAAAATGTGAATAGAACTTAATTTTTATTGGTAAATAATAAATGGAATAAATAGTGGTTGATAATACCACAAAACAATACCATGACAGTAGGATCACTTGCCATAAGCATAAGTGGGGCAAGTAAGTTTCACATAATCAGGAAACTGAACAATTGATTTTCATAGTTTGGAAACACACCCATTTCAAAGGACAAAATCAAAAGAGATTGATTTGTCCTCAAATAACCACATGAGGGCAAAATCAAAACAGTGTGAATAGCGGCATTCACAACAGCCCCTTCAGCTGCAGGTGCTCCATCAGCAAATTTAATCAATGTTGGGTGTTCAATTGCTGTTTTCCTTGCTTTGATTTTCCTTTCCTTTCTTGAAATTCCTGCTTCATCATGATTATCTTCATTTGATAAAATTTTGTTTATTCTTAAAGTGCTTCTTCTTCTTGATCTTCCTTCTTCATTTTCTTTATTCATTTTTGTTTACATTTGATTGCTTTCATTGTTTTGAGTTTCATTTACTGCACTTTGAATTTCTTTATTTTCATTCCTTTTGCTTCTGTTCATTTCATTTGATTCTTCATTTCCTTGTAAAAACCTGATTTTTTATTTTTCCACTGGCAATTTGCCAGAATTTAACAATTGTATGATGCTATTTTAAATTTTTTTCTAATATTTTCTTGTATATTAATTAACTTTTCCCTATTGTGTTAATTTATAATTGTTCCCAGGTTATTTAGGACAACTTCATTCCCTTAAATTATTGATTGCCCCCCTTCCCAATCTTTATGACATTATCTCCCTAATATTCTTTTCAGTGTCAACAAGCTTCTTAAGGCAGCCTCAAATTCATTCACAAGGTTGTAGATATTAGACATGTTGTTTTAATTACATCCCAAATAAATCTTTTATATTGCTACCATCAACACACAATTAGGAAATTATAGGTATGAATTTTTTATTAACAATTTAGGCAAATACTACAAATAACTTGCAATTAATAAAAAGGTAGTGTCATACAAATTGATTATACCAAAATCAAATTAAACTAGCCATCTGGTTTAGTACATATAGATAATTTCTCATTTATAACATTTTTTTAAAGATAATTATAATCATGTTATTGTCATATCAGGTTGAATTTTGAATGTTTATTGAATGTTAACTATACTGTTTTATTGCTAGTCAACTCAATTCTGCATTATTTGAATATCTTAAGGCATTTTGTTTAATAAAATTCATTTTAAATTTAGTATTTTAATTGTGATTTTTATAATTGGACTGTGTCTATATTAGGGTGCCATTAACACTTATTACAAATATTGATACAGATTGTACTTTAGATCTTGTATATTTATTTTTTGATAATGCTTATAAAAAGCATATTTTTCAATTGATAAATATAAAAAATCTTAAACACAATTGTATCAATATTTGTAATAAGTGTTAATGGCACCCTAATATAGGCACAGTCCAATGATAAAAAGAATGAAAAATACCAAGTTTATAATGAGTTTTATAAAACAAATATTTTGAGATATACTCATAATATTTACATAGCAATATTTAATATTTAGCTGCAATTTTCTAATTTAATATTTACCTTTGCTAGACTTAAATTATTATTGATAATGAAAAGTATTCATGTAACTAATTATATCTTACCACATCAAATATACAACATTTTATTGATTATGGGGGATGTCACTAATGTAAAAAGAATATATTATTATTTATGAATTAAAAGAGAGAATACAAATTTTATTAAGTTATAAAAAAGTGTTTTATTTTACTAATCAAGGGATGAGTGGGGGGAATGGGCGGAATATATGTTGCCATCTGTTGTGTTTGGATCCAGGGGATGGCATCCTGGAGGACACAGCAGGAAATCTTTATTAAAAAAGATTTGAGGTTTGAAGCTAGCCTTGGGTTAGCCTTCAGGGAAAAATTAAGGACACATACCTTAATTTCCTGGAAAACAAGATGTAAAAGTCCTTTTGGCAGAAAGGACAGGAAAAGCTTGAAGATTATAAAAGCCAACACAAATGTGGATAAACTTGTCTTTATTAGGAGTAATGATTCTACTTTAAATAGTTGACAAGAGGCAGTGATCACTCAATAGGAAGACAGAGTGGCTGAGGGGGTCACACTGGGATGAGGTCATACCAGGATCAACCACAGACAGGTACAATAATCTGGAATGGGTGGATATTGAACCAGACCCATTTGCAGAAGGCAAGGAATTTCCAAACTCAAAGGCAAAACCAGTCAAATCTTCACAACTATCAATATTCAAAGGATAAATCAAAATAGCATTAATGGCGCTATTTACAACACCATCATCTGCACATGAAAAAGGGACGGCATCAGAGGTAGTGGGGGGAATGGGTGGTATCTTGGGAGTCAGAGAAAGAAGGTGGGTGGCTTGTTCTTGATGAGGGAGTTGGGGAGGCAGGATTTGTTGACTGGGAAGAAGCAGAAAGAGCTGATTGCTTCAATTGCTCAAATTCTTTTTCTGTCACATATGCTGGCTTGCCAAACCAAATGGATGAGTGTGGGGGGAGGAAGGAGTCCTATTCTGGACTTATCACTATTACTTGCAAAGAAGATGATTAGATTGGATGAGTCTTGAACAAAGATGGATGAGAATGGCTTACACCTCTTCTCAATTTGGATGCAAAGTTTGTTGTAGGTGGCAGGCTTTGAGCGCCTGAGAGCCAAACCAAAATTGTAAAGACATACATATGCAAGATACATGTCACCGTGATTTGCAGTGTAGGTCAACAGTTATGCCCTGCAGCTGTATTTTCTTAGATGCCCATTCACGCTGCTCCATCTATGCACTCAGTACAACTGTGTACACAGCTTGAGTGTGGCCCACTCTGCCAGCATGGTCTTGAGCTTGTCTGGTAGGCATACCCATCTGCAGTGTTTGATGAAATGGTGTAATAATTGACCCCTACCAGTGAAGCTGCCAGCAAAACTCCAACAAATCTGTACAAAATTGGGCTGAACTTATACATGTCATATTTATCTGTGTTTCTTCATAATCTTGGATACTTGCAGAAATCTTGGCATACAACAAGAAGATGACGTTATTGCATGTCCTCATTGCCCTCCCTTTTATAAACTTAATGATGATTGAATTGTAGGAATTGGTATTCACCAAACTGGGACCACTGAGAACTTGATTGGATAAGATTATAGCAGCAACCAGAACTCCATGCACCACAAATTTGAAGTTCTTTTATTTGTGAAAATGCTGTGGAGTCCCAGTTGGAGACGTACCTGGACCAGGGGCATCTGCGGGTCACATTCCAAAATGGACATCATGAGAGGATGGGCTTGGTCATCTTTGGTTGATGTACGGACACCAGTTGGAGCTTTCTTGGGAGGGGGACCACAGTTGGCATGGGTTTTCAGGGTTGCAGCCACAGTGAACTTTGCAAAACCCATTGTGGCTGCTATTTCCCCAAGGGACATAAGCATCACTTGAATTTTGACCATTTCCAGAATGATTTTTGGTGTGATTAATTTATTTTTGTCTTGTAGGATGATTGGCTGAGGGTGAGATGTGTCTCTCTTGGGAACCAAACAGTGTCATCTGATTGGCTGTTTTGGGGTTCCAACTTCCTGGGTGATCCCTTGGATAAATTGGCTGATCAGGGATTACAGTGTTAATATGGGATTTTGATTAGCAGTTTCCTGTGTGTGGTGTGCAAACAAGACTATTCTAGAGAATTCAGGAGAAAGACCACACTTCTGGATAGTGCTTAGGAGAGGGGCCTGTGAGTTGGGAGTGGCCATATACAGAGGCTTCACCATTGAGTGACCTAGTGTAGCCCTGCATGATTTTGTCAAGGTCATGGAACATCTTGTTTACTTGATTGTTGTTAGAAGACAACAATAAATTTTTATTAAAAACTAAACTCAAAAAGAGGAGTGTATATTTTAGTCAATTTTATTGTTAAGTATGTTAAGTTGGTGAGTTGTAAGATCTTAACTTTAGCCGTCCTAAAATGGAATTGGGTTATTTTTGAGAATGACTGTGATTCAAAAAGGATTAGAACAAGTCCACTCTAGATCCTTTGACTTTCTGTTTGGGATGCCCATAAATTAAATTTATTTCAACTTCACCTCTTTTTTATTTGAAATAAGGTTCTTGGATTTGACTTCCTTGCAATTTCAGATTCAACAATAATTTTATGTTGTTTATGATTTGTTAGACTTACATGAGATACCTTTTGTAGATTAGAATCCTGCATTTCTGATTCATGTATCCACATTTGTTTGCTGTGTTTTGTCTTTAGTTATTTGAGTTATATTCTCAGGGGATTTGAAATTTGCTGATTTAAATAAATCAAAAAATTCAAATTAAATGGTTGATTTGATTAAATATTTTTAATTTTCACTCAGCTGAGTTGCCAGCAAAAGTGTTGTGAAGTTTGGGCCAAGGATTTGGCAATTCCACATTTTTACCTTTAGGCTCTGAATTTACAGTACAGCTTTATATAAGCCCTATTTTCATAAATTAGATAACGTGGAGTACAACTTTGATAGTGTATCTAATTTAATGAAAATATGATATTTTGATGCTGTTTCCAAGAATCTAATCCATCAAACAGGATATTTTCATAATATTGGTTTCAAAATAGAAGCAATTAATTTTTGTTTTTAACTATTAAGCTATATTTACTTAGATTAGTTCAAGGATGTATGCATTAAAAGCCATAAATTTTCATTGCAAAATATTAATAAATAAAAAGTTGTTTATCAAAAAAAGCAATTTTAAGGTCTAAGCTAACATAAAATGACCATGAGGCTGATTTATTTATAGGTAGGGACGAACAAATCAGTTTCAGGGGCTATTCTATGGATATAAGTGGCTAAAGAAGGAATTGGTTCATGTTGCTCTTTTCTGAGATGCATCTGACGCTTGGGCCCTTTTGTACACATTTTTTGCCAGCAGCACAACTGTCTCGCCCACCAATACCCCAGGGACCACAATAGACAATGCCGGAGTTACCCTCACAACGTTCATAGATTAAAGGGCCACAGTCGGCTTCTGAAGGATGCCCGAGTGCAAGAAAAGCAAAAGAAAGGAAGAGAAACTGCATTTGATACTTGCTTACATATCGGTCCATTACTTATATACCTACATGGGCTCAATGCATCATGGGACATTCAAACATAAATGAACAATGGTTTGTGTTTAAATCCACATATCTCTGCCGCCGATCCTATCGGCTACCATTTTGAGAACCATAATCACACAGAAACTGAGCCTTCCAACGTTCCTATGCTAAGTATCCCTCCATTGTTTGATATTAGGAACAAAAAATGTTCTAGGAATATTTTTGATAATTCTACAAGCAACAAGTATGCTCGTTTAAACCTACAATACGTTACATTAACATATTCAAAACGAACTAGTCAGCTTCCAGAATCAGAATCAAATTAAAGGCGTTCAGCACTTTTTGAGAAGTATCATCCTTAGTTTTAAACACGTTTTACTAGCAATGTTGAAGCTGGGTTTTAACCCCTTTATGACTAATAATTGATAAATTACATATAACCCTTTTTGCTAAATTTAAAATTAGAATTAAACATTAAGTTAAATCTAAAAAATATAATTAAAAAATGTTTATCATAAAAAACAAGCATATAACATGCAGTACATCATATAGCTATTAGATTTTTAAAGGTGATCTAGCACGGTCTCAGAAGTATAACAAGAGCTATCTAGCTTGTAAATTATCCTCATTCTTCATGTATTACATGGCCTGCTTGGTAGGTGCAGCTTCACCCCTCCCAATTTGATGCAGAAGCTTCACAGTTATATATTAGTATCATAATTTGCCTTGAAAAACCTACCAAAAAATAGTTTTTAAGTTAAAAGTTTCACATATGACAGTAAATGGCATAAGTTTTATCCCCTCTTTAAAAAGAGCGATGTTTAGAGTTTAAAACTTCTTTTTATTATCCTTATGACTTTTTTATTTATTGATCCAGCAATATTTTGTTTTCTAGATCAAATAACAATAAATTAAAGTTATTATTTTAATTTAATAAGTTAATTTAGCTGCTTTGAAATACTGAACTCATTATCTCTGTTGCAGCAGTTTTAAAATCTCATGAGATTAGCCAGGGATAATTGGCTTCTGATTTTTATCCTTTCACTAGTTATCTTTAACTTTAATTTATATCTTGTCTACCTTCATCCAGTTACATATTTAGCTAATGTGCTCTGGTAAAGGAATTTATATTCTAATAAAGATTATGTTGATATTTGGAGTGAACTCTATGAAGTGGTTTTAGTATTTTGTTCTTCATAAGAGTTTATTGGCTGTAGTGAAGGTAGGGAGTTTGGTTGATTTTCAGCTTATAAAGGGCTATTAAGATTATATTTTATAAGCTATGATGAATTTTAGTTTGATACCTTTTTTGGGCTAAATAGTTGAATTTAATTGGCAGTTTGGCTTGGAATGAGCTCTTGATTAGATTCAGAGTGACTTTAGAAACTTTCTTGGCTATACAATCTCATTAGATGACATTCTACAAAAAAGCTAAATGTGTTATTATCTTTTAAGGATGGGGCTTAATAATTTAAAATGCTTAAAATTCTTTTGATTGTAAAAATAGTGTTATTTTTTCTTGTGATTTTATTTTATATTTGCTTTATAGAATTATGATTATGTGAAATTTTCTGTATGTTAAGAAATTGCTGTTTAAAATTTAAGAGTGTCAAAAACACAGGATTTAAGTTCAATATTTTTGTATTTAAGGTTTTATTGAGGATTTCAGAAGTGTATAGCTATAAATTTATGCTTACTACACGTGAAAACTTTGGGATTTTATTAAAATATGGGGAAAATTTTTGATTAATTAGTCT
>QTSX02002634.1:0-14391 GCA_014839935.2 Entomophthora muscae | reverse complement strand
TGATACATATATTGTGACTGTACTACAGTCACATTGGGCTGTGGTTTCACAAAGAGGTAGAATTGTGATGAATTTCATAGGTTGAAATTCAAAACAGTAGGATTGGCCTTGGAGAGATTTTACAGTGTAGTAATGGATTACCCAGGAATCAATATGGCTGTACTAATTGAGGGCTGTAATGAATAATCTGAACGATTCAGATTATGAGACTAGGTGTCTCAAACCGTCTAATTAACCATGGAGGTTAATTAATCGATACCCTGGAATATGATTAATGAGGATTTAATCATAGAGCTGAAATGGACTTGACTGTGTCAAGTAAAGACTAGGTGTCTTAAACTGACTGATTAACTGGGAAGGTTAATTAATTGATACCCTGGAATATGATTGATGAGGATTTAATCATAGGGCCGAAATGGATTTGACTGTGTCAAGTGAAGACTTGTTGTCTTCAAATGGATTAATTAACTGGGAAGGTTAATTAATATATGCTTAGAATATAATTAATGAGGATTTAATTATATTGTTTAATTGCCTTGACTGTGTCAAGAAGTTTGGTCAAGGTTAGCCAAAAGTAAACCCCCAAATTGTGGTTTAAAAGCGCCATGTCGGCAAATTCATTGGGTTAAAAACGCCGCTGCGCCGCCTAATGGATTTGCAAAGCGCCAAGGCGCTGCTATCAAATTTTCTCAGGCGCTGGGGCGCCGCAGCGCTGCCTGGGGAAATTGCTGGGCGCCGCAGTGGCGCCTGGTTCAAGTTTCAAAGCAGTTTAATGGGTTTTAAGGCAAAAAACCATTAAATGCAAAAATAACTAAATGTAGACAATGGTGTCTATGCATTTAGGATTGATCAGCTGGTTCCCAGTTGGAACAAGGATAGCTTGGATCAGGAATACATATATTCCACAGGGTTTTGGCGCCGGAAGTCTGGAATGGTTCAAGCCAAAGCAATACATTTCTGCGGAAAGAATCAGGCAATTCTGGAATGTATTAGGGCACATTCTTATAGGTTAAGAGTGTGAAGATCTTTTTGGTAAAGATCTGGATTAGATGACGCTGTTATTTCATAAACCATGTGATAGGAATCCAGGTGTGATTCTGGAACCGGAGGGGTTTTCAGCCGAATGTACCCTGATTGGTATATAATGGAAACATGATAATAATTAATAAAAAATGATGCTTATTGTGACAATGGTTGCTTTCCCCTCAATCTTTTTATGCTTTGTGTTTTTGGCTTTTGGTTGAAAGAAGACTACCATGGAATGAAAGAGATGGTCTGCAGCTAAGACTATGGGAAGCAAAAAATGTGGAAGTGATCACCAGATGGCAATGAGTTTAATGCCAAGATTGCTTGCCTGGAATCCAAGCTCATCAAAGCTTACATAAAGGATTCCCCGTCAAACTGTAAAAGAGTCAGACCAGGATAATGAAAAAGCAAGCATGAATTTCCTGGATCTGTCACACATATTTTACTATCATTTATTAATCATGGTTATTAATCACACCATGATAATATAAATACCATAATAAATCATCACTATCAATAAGTTCAAACTAACCCTTGCTATGCACAAAGCTAATTAATCATACATATATAGCTCTAAATTAAGCTTACTGTCAGAAATCTGCAAACTGTGGTATTTTATCATCTGCCAGATGATATCCTAAGTCTTCTAACATTAGGAAAGTACAGGAGAACCTGTGACTTTGGCATAACCTTTGGCCCAGAATAGTTTGTTGTCATCAGAAGTAGCAAGTCTGACAAGGCCCAAGGCCCAGAGGATTTGGGACGGTTCTTTCCACTTCTGGATATAGGTTCATAGTTTGTTTCTATGTTTTACTATAGATAATCATGCTGTATGATGACAGTATTGTATTCTTCTCCACTAATAATAGCCTAAGAGAGGATCACATTAAGAAAATAAGACTTGTACCAATTATCAACTCAGTACAGAATCATGAGTCTTTTATTCTAATGAACTGGTTTTAGGTGGCCCGCCTGCTCATGCTTTTCCGAGTTAGCTTAAAACGCTAAGTAGAGACTGAAGTAGCATTAGAGCAACACAGCAGGGGGCCATCTTTTCTGGGGTGGTTTTGATGGAAGCTCGCTTGGCAACTTCCACAGCTCAGTATCCTTTCTGACCCTGTACAACTATCCCTCAGTCCGGGTGGAGTAGTTATCTACCTAGGCCACGTTTCAGGGCTAGCTAGCCAGACTGACTACTAGTTCATGGAGGAGATTGTTACACTATTGTGACAGTCCACATGTTTGGTGGTTTGCAGGCGGGACTAATGTTGGCCAAGTAAAAGTTTGGTTTATTGTTGAAGGTAAGGCCTAGCTAGTAGGTGTAAAGACTACCAGAGGCAGATGTTGTCTCTACCCAGTAGAAGATATTGGCTGCTGTGGGCTAGAGGTCTTCACCCAGCAGGGAACTGTGGCTGCTTGGGGTGAAGAATGAGATAGCTCAGCAGGGAACTTTGTCTGTTTGGGGTGGGGAGTGATCCATCCTGATAGGTAGTGTTTGCTGCTCAGGCTGGAGAATATTTAGACCCTGGCGGGTAGCGCAGGCTGCCAGGGAGGGGAAGAGCTTTGAGGGCTCTATTTACCCTGATACGCTTACAGGAGGTCTGTGAGCAAGCACTCTACTTAAAGAACTGGTAGGATGTCCTTGTCTATGTTTCCATGGGAGCTTTGGGGAGGTCCCAAAGTGAGCATTGGAGGGCATAGATCTGCTTGGAGGTGTCATCAAGGCAGTTTTCTCAGGGAAGCAGCTGCAGAACTTGGTGTGATCAGGCCTCTGGGAAGTAAAGCTGATTACTTTGCGACTAAAAGCCCAGACTTAATCACCTGGGTGAGTAAAAACAACAACATAGGCTTTAAGGATCTATGGTTTGATGGCCTAAGTGAAATGCCACTTGCAAGGGCCCATTCAAATGCCAGTTTAATGTAGACTCATGCCTGGGTCTACAGATTCTGGTAACGGGGACTGAGATAAAGAACCAAGGTGGTTCACAGAATCAGCAGAGAAGACTATTGAGAGGAACTGTTTGATCACAAAGAAGACTAGTTGAAGGAATGTTGGTTCATATTGAAGTTTGGAACCAAAAAAGGGTTCATTGTGCAGGTGGAACCAAGATGGTTCCTAGTGATGATAATTGGAAGGGCTCAAAGATCATGATGCAGAAGTAGCTGGTCATGATAAAGGAGTAGCAAGAGGACTGATAGGATGTTTAAAGACTGGAAAGGAGCTGTTCTGTGAACTAAGATGGACTGGTTGCTGGTTAAGCTGAAGAGCTGGAAGATGTGGTTGAAGAGCTGGCTGAAGAACCCAAAGATGATGGTGAAGAACTGGTGGTCCGGAGAAATGAGCCAAGATTTTGCTGAATTGATTTGCCAAAGTGGGAAGATGTGGAATGTTTTGCCTTGGTTTAGTATTAAAATCAAGAAGGAATGTGGATAGAAGTGTGGGTAAGATATTTATTTATTAAGTTCCTAGGATAGATGAAGATATGTTGCTATGAGAGCTGGATACAAAGCTGTTTTGATGGGACGTTTTTTTGGATTTTACTATATTTGTAAATAAATGGGTAAAACGTTGAAGAGGTCCAGAAAGAACAGTTTAAATAGTATTCTACTATTTAAATGGGTTAAGGTTGAATGCAGGGAGAACTGGTGGCAGAATAATAGACTGGTTAACGCTTTGGTGCGTGAAGATTTGTTGCTTTGAGAAGTTTGAGCTGTGGAAATTATTTTCCTATTTAGATCCCAGTGGAACTTTAGAAATGGTCTATTTCTGCGCTCTGCATTCATTGGTTGAGTTCTGGCAGGTTTCCTGATGAAAATGATTGGTTGGAAGCCAAAAGCTTAAAGTATAAGTAAGGAAATAGTGAATTGATACTTTAAGCTTTTGAGAAAGTAAGTATGTAAACTTAATTTATTATAGGAAAAGTGAGCAGCAATGGTTTAATATTCTGATGAAAGCCATTTTGAAGGCGGAAACATTGGGAAAAGGACACTATAAAAAGGTGGATGGCTGGAAAGTTACAGGGTCTTTCTGGGTCTTTGACTAGGTCTTTCTGAGGCCTTTTGAGTTTCTGCCAAGAGGTTTTTGGAAGCCTTTTGATCACCAGCAGGAGCTTGATTGGGCTGATACTGTAGATTCAGAACCTAAAGGTAAAAATGCGGGATTGTCAAATTATTTTTGTGTGAACTCACTAACTTGCTGGAATACTTTTCATCCTTTTATATAAGAAAGTAAGTTGTTATGGGATGAAAATTACTCCATTAAGTTGATGAGTTCATGCAAAAACAATTTGACAATCCCGCATTTTTACCTTTAGGTTCTGAATTTACAGTACAAGTGGAATACCAAGGCCACTAAAGATATACAGAGAGCTGAAGCCCAAGATAACAGAGCAGGAGCCCAAGAATAAGGAGCTGGATCCTAAGCGCGGCAGAGAAGTCTGATTCTAAGGCGCTGGTGTCTAAGTTTAAGGAGTAGGAGTCCAAGTCTAAGGAGCAGAAGTCCAAGAGTATTATTGGAGGACTCCAAGTATTGGCAAATCAATATTGTTTCCTTGACCCCCCAAGCCATATACCAGAAGGTTTCTAAGGGGATCTTCCTTCTGAGAGTGAATAAAAGCCCATTTTGACACCTATACATATTTCTGAGATACATTTTCCCTTACTAGAGAATGACAATGCCTTCCAGCCGGTCCCTGGCTATGATCCAGGACACACTTGGGGACTGGTGGACAGGAACACCACAACTATACTGTATCTAATCAGAGCTACTCTAATACAGTGGGCTCAGGACCTTTTTATCTTAGAGTGTTTGGGCTGACGGCCCAGTCCATGATGAAGTCTTCTAGACATAATGCAGATGACGGTCCATGTGACTGCCCTTCAGTTCTAGAATATAAATAAAGTTTAGAATAGTAATTATTATGTGGTGCATATTGAGGCACTGGAAGATGGGAACTAATTAATGTGCAGTAATTGTATGTTCCTGTCATAACTGTGCTGTTTTAGCAGAGTTACATGGGGAAAATATTTAGAAGATAGATAATAATCTTTATTGTAAGATAGTGATTATATTGTTCATGTGAATCAAGGATAACAGGAACACAATTGGTGATCACACAGCTGGATGGAAGAAGGGGGTGGCTTGATCCTGGTAATGAGTCAAGCGCCAAAACAAGGTATCCACCATAAAGGATTGTCATCTGTTCATGTTGTTGGATTTGGTAATTTGAGTTGACTTCCTAGTCTGGCTTTGAGTGACCGGATAATCAGATTGTGTGTCACAAACCTGCTTGGTTGGAACCTTGCTGGCGGGTCAAGCCTGCGGTTTTGACCCCCCCCCCCGACTGAAGGTTGGCCTTCTCTGGGGCAGGTCGTCAGGGAGGTTGTCAGGAGCCCGGGCGCCATATTGAACTAGTTACTGTTCAGTGGCAGGCAGGGCGGTTTCTTGTTGTTTCTGTCTTGCTTTGCAGGGCCGTAGGCAATCATGATGTAGGGTCTTGTCTTGCTTACGTTTGCCAAGCCCTTGCATAAGGTAAGTGTTATTGTTGTTTACCTTCAGAATGATTGCTGGTCCCACCTTTTCAGGTTGTAACTTGCTCTTGTCAACATTCATGACCCATACTTTGCCCCAACTTCATGTCTATTGTGGATGGGGACAAATGTCTTTTGCAGACGTTCATTCTCTTTGGCTGTTTGCTTGCTGTTAGCCTCTATTACTTGAGGGTCTGAGAGTGGAGGGACTTCACTTGAAATTTCAAGTTTAGGTCCTGTCAATGCTTGAATGATATTTGGCTGTGTGCTGTATACCAGTTCAAAGGGCTTTTTCCGGTGGATCTGTTCACTTGGGTTTGACACATAAGTAGTGCAGTCAGTAGCTTCTTATACCAGTCTTCAGGTCTCCCGGCAGTGAGTTTGGCTAAGGCTTGCATGAGGCTACCATTTAGCCGTTCCACATGTCCATTAGCCTGTGGATGGTATGGTGTTGTTACGGTGTGCTTGACCCCGTTTTTGGTGAGGTATACATTGGTGTCTTGAGAGGTCAATTCTTTGCCTCCATTGGTTATCAGGAGTTCTGGTTTTCCAAACTTGCTGATTATCTCTTTGCTAATAAATTGTCAAACATCATTGCCAGTGTGTGCCTTCACTACTTGGGCTACTGGCCATCTTGTCGCAAAGTCAATGGTGGTGATGATGTATTTCTTGTCATTGTGTTTTCCTGGCATGGGACCAACAATGTCAAGAGCCCATACTTTGAAAGGTAGTTGTGTGTGAATAGAAAGTACTGACTTTGGTGGGGTTTTGCTTTTGGAAAACTTTTTGCACACTCACATTGGTCTAGAACTTCCTGGACATTGTGGTATAAGGTTGGCCACCAGGCTTTATGTTTTAGAAACTCATATAGGTTTTGGCTCTTGGTATGTCCAAGGTCTCTATGATAGTGTAGGATGGTGTCAACTTGCTGGTGTGTGGGGATGTAGGGAATGATCATGCTGTCAGTCATTTTTCTGTGAAGAGTCCTGTATACGTCAGCAAAGAGGTGTTCATTCTTGATGACTGTTTCTTTTGTTATGTCAGTGGTGCCAGGGGGAACCCTTTGTCCTTTTTTTTGTAGCACTAAGAGAGGCCAGTCTGGGTTGAGCCTGCTCTCTCCTCTTGAAGCACGGACATACAGGTGGGACAGGGCGTCTGCCATGGCGAGCTTGGCCCCAGGCTTATACTGGATGAGCATGTTAAATCTCTCCAATAGTGCCATCCACCGCGCTTGGCGGCGTGACAGATTTGCTTGAGTTTTGAAATAAATGAGTAATTTGTGATAGGTTAACACTGTGAATTCTTCCTGGCATTCCAGGTAACAACACCATTTGACTAGGCAGTGCATGATAGCCAGCAGTTCTTTGTCATGGATAGGGTATTGACACTTGCCATCTGTCAATTTTTGCAATTCATAGGATACAGGCAGGAAGTCACCGTCACTATTTTTGCTTTGTAGGACTCCCCCAATGGATGCATCTGAGGCTTCAGTTTCCATTTGGTATTCCCCATCACGTTTGGGGTATTGTAGGATGGGAGCCGTTGTGAGTTTCTCATTGAGGCATCTAAAACATAGGTCACGTTGGGGGGCCCACACAAACTTGGACTTGGCACCTGTTATGGCGGATAAGGGGGCAGTCAAGATGCCACAGTCAGGTATGAAACATTGTACATAGGTCACCATTCCCAAGAAGGTGCAGAGTTCTGACTTATCCTTGGGTGGTGGCATCTTGCAGATGGCCTGTATCTTTTGACTGTCAGGTTTGATGCCATCCTTTGAGACTATGTGTCACAAGAAGAGTAGTTGCTCACGGAAGAATTGGCACTTGGAGGGCTTGGCCAACAGTTTGTGTTGTGCCAAGGTAGCAAAGACTGCCTCTAGGTCTTTGTGGTGTTGTTCCACTGAGAGGCTGTAGACAATAATGTCATCCTGATAAACCAAGGCGTGCTTGTCTATGTGGGGGAAAACACCTCGTTCATGAAGGTCACAAAGGTTGAGGGGGCATTGGTCATACCAAAGTTGAGCACCACAAATTTGTAGGAGCCATATTTAGTGTGGAAGGCTGTTTTGGGAATGTCTTCCTCCTTAATACAAATTTGATTGTAGCCTGTGGTTAGATCAATCTTGGAGAAGACTGTGGCTCCTCCCAAGTCATCAAAGAGGTTGTCAATCAGCGGTAGTGGGTAACAATTCTTAATGGTACCTTTGTTCAGGCGCGGTAGTCTGTGACCAGACGTAAGGTACTGTCCTTCTTAGCCACGAAGAATATGGTGGCCCCAAAGGGAGACTGTGAGGGGTGGATAGTCCTTTTTCCAATGCCTCCTTGAGGTAGGCGCATAAGGTGTTGTCTTCATTTGGGGTCAGCCTGTAGATAGGACATGCTTTGGGTACAGCCCCCTTGAGTTGGATGGAGTGCTGAATGTGCTTCTCAGGGGGCAGCCCAGGTAGCGCTTCCTTAAAGATTTCTGGATGGCGGGCCACAATGTTGCGGTCCTGGGACGTGGAGGTATCCTGGTGGTCTTTGAAGTGTATGATCTCGTACTGGCAGGAATCCAAGTCAATTGACTTGTGACCGTACAACAGTCACTATTGAGTATTTATCCAAATAAATGCTCCAAAATATAAAGTTATCTCTGCTTTTCTGATTATTGCATGTGGATAGGTTGGATTGGAAGTCTTAAGGTAAAGATTCCTGAAAGTTGTATATCTAGGTTCAATAAAAGAACAGAAGCAAGATTGGCCGAGTCAATCTGGGAGACTGGGTGTCTCAAAAACTGTTTAATTAATAGGGAAGATTAATAAATAAATACACAGGAATATAATTAATGAGGATTTAATTATATTGGTTAAATTGTCTTGACTATGTCAAGAAGTTTGGTTAAGGTCAACCATAAATAAACCCCCAAATTTTGGGTTAAAAGTACCGCTTTGGCAAATTCATTGGGTTAAAAGGGCTGCCTTATGGATTTGGGAAGCACTGAGGCGCCGCTATCAAATCTTTTCAGATGCCAGGGCGCCGCCTGGGGAAGTTCCTGGGCGCTGCAATGGCGCCTGGTTCAAGTTTTGAAGTGTTTTAATGGGTTTTAAGGCAAAAAACCATTAAATGTGAAGATAACTAAATAAAGACAAGGATGCCTAGTAATTCAGGGTTGATCAGCTGGTTCCCAATTGGAACATTAATAGCTGAGTTTTGGGATGTTTAATCCACAGGGTTTTGGCGCCAGAAGCTGAGGAAGCTCCATGCCAAATTGGTACATTGGGATGAATGGAGTCAGGTGACTTCTTCCCATTGTAGGTTGATTCTCATAGGTTGAGAAATAATGGTGATCTTTTAGTTAAAGATCTAGGTTTGGATGACTCAAACGTCATAGATCACGTGAGATGAATTATAGGTTGATTCAGGAGCCGGAGGGGTTTTCAGCCAAATATGCCCTGAATGGTATATAAGCAAAAACAGCTACACTTTAATAAAGATATATTGTCAATTTCAACGCTTTCCCCTCAACTACCTTTTCAACTATTATGTCTTCTTTGTTAAAATTTAAAAAGGCCAAATTTGGAGTACTTCACATAGAAACTGCTGCTGCCAGGAAAAAGGTTCCTACAAGTTTGTTAGAGGAAGCTTGGCCAAGCCTGGAGGTCACCAAGACTGTGCCTGTGGAGTCCTTGGTGGAAGTAAAGGCTGCATTTGAAGATTTATACTCCAATTAATTTGCAAAAGAAGGGACTCCCACCCAAGGAAACCAAATCTATGCGTGGGATTCCTGGAACCTGTTAGTAGGATGGGACAAAATCTTACAACAAGTGAAAGCAAAGGCAAATTGTGAAATTGAGGCTTTAAGGGAAAGGGAGGAAAAGAGCGTTGAGATCATGGCCCGTTGGCGGGATGATAACAAAGCATTGTCCCATAAAATTGCCTCTCTGGAGACAAAGCTCTTTGAAGCTTTGTCAAAGGAAGGTAATGGCAATAAGAGTCAAGGGCAGGATAATGGCGGGATGAACTGGTTAGACCTGGATCCGCCACATGACTTCAGGTCTTTCTTTTTGTCCTGGGTCCCTTTGATACGTACAAAGACGTGGTTGCATAGCAGTTGATCCACAGAGTCAGGATAGATCTGGTGGTTGACACCTTCACGCTTGATGGTCAGCACTGAGGTTGCCCAGTCTACGTGAGGGTTGTTCTTTTGTAACCAGTCTAGTCCCAGTACAATGTCAAACTTAGGAAAGTCAATGATGGGACCTTGAATGGTGGATTGAAGGTTCTCAAGCATGATGAATAAGGGGGCAGTTTCCTTGGTCACAGCAATGTTGTGTTTATCAGCCAGGACCACATTTTTAATCCGTGAAGGATTAGTGGCCAGCTTGAACTTATACACAAAGCTACTGTTGACTAGGGTTTGGTCTGTGCCTGAGTCCAGGAGTGCTGAGCCTGTGTAACTGCAAAAGCGGAAAGGATAGGACATCAATTTATTGGGATGTCTGGCAATGGTGTACAGTATCACGTCCTCCAAGGGCACTTGGATCATTGGACATTGGTCTACGTCCTTGGGTTGGTATTCATCATTGGGAAAGTCAGGAGTTGCGTGGGGAGAGCTTGGCTTGCTTAGTGCTCTCCCCAGGCTTTTCCCTCATCTTGGTTACCTTATGTGGTGGTGATACAGAAATGGGTACGGTTTGGCTGTCCATTGTTTCCATTTCCATGCCCATTTGAATCTGTGTGTTTGTGATTGGCGTTGTTCCCATTGCCTCCAGGGGGTGGTTGAGAGGAGCGCCCGCCTGGATGGGAATCCTTGGGTCTTTCTTGTTTCCCAGTTTGTGCCTTGTGCAGTGTGTTGGATGCCTGCTCCACTTTTTCCGCTTCCCGGTACAGGCTTTGCATGTTGGTCATCTGATCCAGGTTCACATGTCTCATCACGTGCAACTTAAGAGCGTTGTAGTACATGAGGTGTGTGGCTGGGGTGACAAAGGTCATGTCAGATAATGCACAAAGATGGAGTTCCTTGTAGGTGCAGGTGAGTTCTTTTACAGTGCCTGTCTGGGTCAGGTTCTTCACTTGGCAAATGATAATGAGTGTTGTATCTTTAAGCACAAATCTTGCCAGGAAGTCTTGCTTAAAGGTATCCCAGCTCTTGTTGGTGTGCTCTTAATGCCACTTTTTGCACCAGGTGTCAGTTTTGTGGGTCAGGCAAATGGAAATTTCTGCAATCCAAAATTGCTGTGGGCATTCCATCTGAGCCAGCTTGCTCTGGGAGGACTGGATCCATGCAGCGGTGTTGTTGTTGTTGGCCCTGGCAAAAGGTTCCAAGGCAGTGCTTTGTAGTCTCTGAGTTACATAGGCAGGCATGGTAGTTTTTTTGGCTGGTTGCGGCATCAATGAGGGTGCCTGGAAGAAACCTTGTGCAGACATGGCGTTGAAGGTGGGTAGCAGGATTGCCGTGTTTTGGTATATGACAAAAACATTGGGTATCTTGGCACCAAGAGTGTACAGAGTCCAGTTGGGCGGGAGACCAGACATAATTATGTTGAGGATTTGTTGGCCGCAGTGTGTGCAGGCAACAGACAGAATTTTTCAAGATAAGGTAGGATGGAGAACCTACCTGTGCTACCAATGTCGTAACTGTGCTGTTTTAGCAGAGTTACACGGGGAAAATATTTAGAAGATAGATAACAGTCTTTATTGTGAGATAGTGATTATATAGTTCATGTGAATCAAGGATAACAGGAACATGATTGGTGATCACACGGCTGGATGGAAGAAGGGGATGGCTTGATCCTTGTAATGAGTCAAGTGCCAAAACAAGGTATCCACCAGGAAGAATCATCATCTGTTCATGTTGTTGGATTTGGTAATTCAAGTTGACTTCCTAATCTGGCTTCAAGTGACTGGATAATTGGATTTCAGGTCACAAACCTGCTTACTCAGAACCTTGTTGACGGGTTGAGCCTGCTGTTTTGACATTCCGTTCATTAATTACAATGCATGAGTTTGTTGATGCCAGGATATGATTTGGTTGTTGATTCATTGATCCTGCAGCCCACGCCATTTTGTTGAAACTATTTCTAAGAGTGATTGACATCTGGTCCATGTTAATTGGTTGAATCTGTTAATTAGTAAATATCCCAAAATCCTGACACTTACTATGCCTTAAGGGTAGCCAAAAAAATCAGCCTTAAATACTTATATATTAATAATTGCTATAATAAGGTAAAAATCCAGCTGAATAGCATTCTCTCCTTTTTTCCTGAATTTTATACTTATAATTTTGATTTTTTACTACTGTAAATTCATAACCTGAACGTAAAAATGCAGGATTGTCAAATCCTTTTTCCAAATTTTGAATCACTTTTGTGGGCAACTCAGCTGAGTGAAAAATAAAATATTTAATAAAATTAACCATTTAATTTGACTTTTTTGGTTTATTTAAATTGGCAAATTTCAAATCCCTTGAGCAGATAACTCAACTAATAAAAGACAAAGCTCAGCAAACAAATGCGGGATACATGAATCAGAAATGCTGGATTCTAATGTATGATTTGAGATTTCCTGTATTTCAAACAAATCATAGACATCATGTAAAACTTAACAAATCTGAAATTACGGGATTGTCAAATCCAAGAACCAAATTTCAAATCATAATTGCGAGGAATTTGAAATAAATATAATTTATGGGTGTCTCAAAAAGGATGCTAAAGGATCTAGAGTGGATTTGTGCTGATTCTTTTAGGAAGCACAGGTATTCTCAAAAATCACCCTATTCCAATTTAGGACGGCTAAAATTTAGATCATAATATTCACAAAATTAACATATATAACAATAAAATTGACTAAAATATACATTCCTCTTCTTGAATTTAAAATTTTAATAAAAATTTATTATGTCTTCTTTCAATAAAAACCAAGTCAACGAGCTGTTCCCTGGTCTTAACAAAATTAAGCAGGGCTACACTGGGTCTCTTAACGGTGAAGCCTCTTTATATGGCCACTCCCAACCCGCAGGCTCCTCCACAAGCACTACCCAGGAGTGTGTTCTTTCTCCTGAAACTTCAATAATGGCCCTGTTTGCCCATCATGCACATGCAGCTGCCAACCCAAATACTGTATCAACAATGGTATCCAGAACCAGCCATTTGAGCCATGGGGTCACCCAGAGAGCCCAGAATCCTGAAACAGCAATCAGATGGCATTGACCAGTTCCCAAGATAGACACATCCCTCCCTCAGTCAATCAGCCTGCAAGACGCAGAAGAAAATTGATTACTCTGGAGATTGTTCTCAAAATGGTTGAAAAGCAAGGGATGCTTATGTCCCTTGGGGAAATTGCAGCTGTGTTGGGTTTTGCAAAGTCCACTGTGGCTGCAACCCTGCAAGCCCACATCAACTGTGGCCCCCTACCAAGAAGACCCCAACTGGTGCCCATTCTTCAACTGAAGGTGAAAAAGCCCACCCCCTCATGATGGCTATTATGGAGTGTGACCCGTGAATGCCCCTGGTCCAGGTCTGTCTCCAACTGGGACTTCACGGCATTTTCACCAATAAGAGAACAGTGAATTTGTGGATGCACAGAGTTGTAGTTGCCACATGACCCTTATTCAATCAGGTTCTCAGTGGCCCCAGTTTAGTGGATACCAACCCCTACAATGCAACAATCATTAATTTTATCAAAGGAAGGGCAATGAGAGCCTATAATGATGTCGTTTTTTTTGTCCTATGCCAAGATTTTGGCATGTATTCAAGACTTTGGGAAAAAGCGCATCCAATCTGATGTATACAAGCGCGGGCCAATCCTGTATCAATTTGTTGGGGTTTTGTTGGCAGTTTCCCTGTTGGGTGCCAAAAATTACTCTGTGTTGTAAAACACAGCAGATGGGTATGCCTATCAGACGGAGCTCAAGGTCATGCTGGAGGAGTAGGCTACCCAAAACACTGTGTACACAGTTGTACTGAATGCCAAGATGGCGCAGCAGGAATGGGCAACCCAAGAAATCAGGGCTATGGGGAATACTTGTTGGCCCTACCCCATCAATCACGCTGACATGTATCTTGCAGATGTATGTCTCTACAATTTTGGTTCCACTCTCAGGCGCTTAAAGCCTGCCACATACAATGAACTGTGCACCCAAATTGATAAGGGTTATGAGCTTTTCCCGTCCATATTTGTCCAGGATTTATATGATCTAATCATCTTCTATGCAAATGATAGTGATAAGTCCCTAAAGGACTCCTGCCTCCCCCCACGTCAATCCATCTGTTTCATCAAGCCTGCATATGTGACAGAAGACAAATTTTAGCAATTGAAGCAATCAGCTCTTGCTTCCCCTTCCCAGTCAACAAACCCTGCATCCCCAACCCCCCCATCAAGCCACCTGCCTTCCAACCCTGACTCCCAAACCCCCACCCATTCCTTCCCCACTATCTCTGATGCCACCTCTTTTACAGGAGCAGATGAAGGCAATGTTTATTCTGCCCATTCCCTCCCCTTCCTGTCCTTTGATTAGTAAATAAATCTTTTCTTTGTGACAACTTGTTAAAATTGATATCTCTCTTTCAATTCATAATTGATAATATTTTCTTTTTACACTATCAACATTTCCCATAATTAATACAATGTTTTACGTTTTATGAATAACGTAAAATTATTAGCATAAATAATTTTTGTTATCAATAATAAATTAAGAACTGCAAATGTAAATATTGCATTAGAATATTGCAATTAGACAACAACTCTTGATATTTTGATATTATGTGCATAACTCAATGCATTTTGATTAATAAAATTCATTGAGTTATGCACATAATATCAAAATATCAAGATTTGCTGTCTAATTGCAATATTC
>QTSX02002633.1:0-14477 GCA_014839935.2 Entomophthora muscae | reverse complement strand
CCCTGAATGGTTGCCATATTGCTGCCAAACCAGTGCCACTGAAGACCCATACCTGCGCACAAGAGGTGGCCTGCCTAAAGGAGCTGGGAAAAGACCTACTACTATACCTGCCAACAAGTATCAGCTGTTGCCAGTCTCCAGTCCAGAAAGAGTATTGCAATTGGCCAGCTCAGGTGACATGGTGAACAACAGCGGCAAAACAAAGCATTGTCACTTTTGTTCTCCAGAGCCAGCCCAGTCAAGACCTGCCAAACTGGTGCCACTGAGGGCCCAGACCTATGCAGAAGATGTGGCTTGGGCAAGCCCCACTACTAGTCCTTCCAATAAGCACCAACTTTGACAGTCCCCAGTCCAGAAAGGGGAATGCAATTAGCCCACTCTGGTGACATGGTGAACCATAGCAGCAAAATTAAGCATTATCACTTCTGTTTTCCAGAGCCAGCCCAGCCAAGACCTGCTTCTCTCAAGACCCTAAGCCAAGATCCATGCCCTGTTGGCAAACTACTCCATGGACCTGAAGCCCGTAAAAAGTGAAGAAGCAAAATCACATGGTATAAAAATGGTGGCAGTATGGTGATGACCACATTATCATTTTTGATAATAAAATTTTTTATGAACCTTTGGTTTGGACAAATCTTACCTTATCTAGTCTTTTAGTGATCTTTCATCTTAACTCTGACCCAGTAGACTGTCAGGCAATTGCCCCTTCCAGAGACCAACCTGCCAACTCACCCTAGGCACTATACTGTCCCCCAGGAGCCCCCTTTGACCTGTGCATTTTACTTCTGAATACCCTCCAAACGCTGCCTACGCTGAGTTCAACTTGGAAAACATACTCCTTGCCAACCCTCTGGCAAGAACTAGAGAAATCGAACAATAGGTTGATAAGGAAAGTGCTACATTAGGCTGCCCAGATTTTTCAAAGAACAAGTACAATTACCTACCTACTTTGTCCTTATGACTCTGCCCTTAACCCCAAGCCAGACCACCCACTGAAACCTACACTGCCACAGCAGAGATCACCTCTAAGCAACTTTTTGGAGTACTCTATATCCCATTTGACCAGGATTGGTGGATTCCATGGTCCCTAACTCCAGACCCTGGTCCTTACTTGGGCAATCTGTATCTTACAATTATCAAGTTAGCACCCATTCTATGGTGGGCTTTACCCGCTGGCTTGGCTTTACCCCATCCTGAGCCGCCCAACGCCTCTACCTATGCCCGGCTTCCTGAAATTATGAAAACCTTTTACAAACATGGTACCTGCGCCCCAAGATGTTGTTAACACTTGGGGCAACTTATATGCTTTTTTGTGATAGTCACTTATTACATCCATAAAGCAATTACCTCCCTGATATCCTCATGGATAAAGGACCGGCCTGCTGAAGAACTAAAAGACCCTGTACTTGATGCAGAACCCCAGAACCCAACCATGTCACAAGTACAAAATGTGATAGTGAACCAGACCACAACCAAGGTAGACATGCCCCAGATGGGCAAACTCACCTTAGAACAAGCTTGTTGAGCCATGCCAGTCCTCCGCCTCCACTTCCACTTCCAAGCCAATGCCAACACCAACACATACCCCCAGTAACACTGTGAAGGTCTTGGGGGTGACTGTCATGCTGTTGGGAGATGCACTAGATTGGTTTGGAAAATCCACCACTGAAGATATCAAATTTTGCCTTTACTACTTGAGATTTGAGGCCAAACTCATGAGCACTGGCAATGACCAAGACACCAGATACTAGCGCTGAACTCTCTGTTAGAGATCCAACAAGGAAACCGCCCCATCCAAGCCTTTATTGATGTTTTTCATAATCTTAAGACTTGCAACCAACTTGATGATGAATTAGCCGCCATTATCTTCAGAAAAGGAGTTAACTTGGCCATGAAAGACCTTTTTGAAGCACCATCTGCCCACACTGAGCCTAGAGGAACTACTATCCCTATGCAAAGAACTGAGCTTAAACCAGGAAGGTCTGAACCTTTACCCTACCTGTGTTGGCAGAACTGTAACACCAAATCAACCAGGAATGTCCCCCAATGAATTACAACACCACTATTGAGATGGGTTGTGTTTCTACTGCCATGAGGCAGGGCATCTCACCAGAGCTTGCCCCAAAAAGAATACCTCTCCTGTATCCTTGGCACAAATAAACACCTCCTGAGAAATCTTAAAAATCCATCCAAGAGACCATAGACCTTTTGGGGAACAAGCTCCAGATTGAAGCCTTTATTGATACAGGAGCTGATGAAATCTTCATTGACACTAGCCTGGAAAAGGAACTAGGATTGACGGCTCCAGAGCGCAGCCTACAAGTAATCATGGGAAACAGCTCTCTGGACTCTGGCTATGAATATGAACAAGAACTTCCCTTGACAATTGGACAAAACGTGTACCTGAACCCCTTTATCCTCTTGCCAGGATTACCTCATCCCCTGATACTGGGCAACTCATGGTCCAACAGACATGGCCTGATCCTGAACTATTGTGGACAGACCACCACTTTGGGACAACCTGAATCATGTGACACTGTTCCCTTCTGTATAAGCCATGGCAGAGCCCCAACCAACAGACTCTTAACCATAAAAATGGAACCTAGCGTTGGGATACTACCTACCCCCTGCAGAAATGGGACCATGTGTTTAGCAAAGAAGAAGACACAAAACTACCCAGCCACTCAATCATGACCACGCTATAGACCTGCTACCAGGCACCCAATCACACCACAGCCCCATTTATAGTTGCAATCACTGTGAATAAGTGGCCTTGAAAGCACACCTGGAGGACATGAAAAAAAGGGTTTCATCCAAGTGTCAAAGGCCCCCTGATTGTCATCCATGCTGTTTGTAGGAAAGAAATATGGCAGAATATGATCATGTGTAAGCTAACAAAAACTGAATGACATTACAGTGAAGAGACTGTGGGGTTCCTGATCACCAGTCCCCAAAGTGTGTCCTGGGTCATAGCCAGGGACCGGCTTGGAGGAGTTGAAATTCTCCAACAGTGGTGAATGGTTGATTAGGGAGCTTATACTTGGCCTGCATAAGAGCAAACTCTTCCAGTACCTTCCCAATCACTAGGCAAGCGTCTCCACCATACACTTGTACTTCAGCAGGTGCCAGCCCTTCTGTAGGCCAATACCAATCCTGTAATAGTCTAGCAAACTCTCCCCCAATAAACTCCCTTCCTCTATTTGTCATTTCAAGATGCCTAGTCACCTTTTCCCACTCCTCCTGGGCAGACTTGCTAGAGGCAAACTTCCTGCACCCTAAGCAGTAGGATTTCTTGTCCCCTGGGCTAGAATAGAAAATGTGGGGTAATTGACTCATAGAACTTATATCTTTTCTTAACACAGGAAATTTGGGTAGGGGTTGTAATAGGTGCTTTATTCACAGTCAGAAGGAAGATCCCCTTAGAAACCTTCTGATATATGGCCTTGGGATAGGGAATAATGAGGGTTTTGTGCCAATACTTGGAGTTCTTTAACAACCTCTTGGACTCCTTGTACTTGGTCTTTGGCTCCTGCTCCTTGGTCTTGGGCTTCTGCACTTTGGTCTTTGACTCCTGTGTTCTAATCTTGGGCTCATTTGGTCTGTTCTAGCTTTGGCTTCCTACACTTGGTCTTTGGCTCCTTCTGTAGCTTTTGTGGCCTTTTTAAACCACTTGATCCAGTCCCTGAAGAGTCTCAGATAGCTTTCCCTTTTATAGCTCCTTGTTTCAGACTAAAAACCTCTCTTAGAACTCTGGTTCTTCAAAGCTTTAACTATCCTGTTTTTCTCCTTATATAATATATTAAACTTTAAAACTTACTTCAGCCAATGAAAACCCTGAATTTTCTGCTTCTGCTCCTCATTTTTTAGGCTTTAACTCTTAAGTTAAAGCCCTTAAAACACTGATCAAATAGACTCCAGCTTGTAGCCAATCACACGCCTCAATTCAACGTTTTTGCCAAAAAGGTTTCCCCAGATGACCTGTCCCTGACCCTGGTTTGAACCTGAGGCTGTCTTGCTCTGGGTAAACAACTGCTCCGTGTTTCAAACGGTTTTTCTGTAATTCCCATCACGTTTCCCCGGCAAATCTTGAGCGCTTCCACATATGTTTTACTTAGGCAAATTTTGACCCCTTGATTTTTAAATGTTTCTCTGTGTTTCTCTCAACGTTTTGCAACTTCAAACATGCTTTCTGTTTGTCCTTTTTCCTCTCCTAGTTGTTCTTGGCAAAATTTTCTCTTTCACCTTTACAGTTTCTCTGTTCTTTTTCCAGCTTCTTTCTGGCTCATTTCCTCTTCAATTCTTCTTTCTAAAATAACATATAGTTCTAACAAACTGTATGTTATTTTCCCCTCCTCTTTCTTTTTTTATTATATGATATTAAATTCTTTTTAAATCATAATCAGGCAGTATTTAATTATTATTTAGCTGCTTCTTTTTATCTATTTTCCTCTCAAAAGACACTAAAATCAGCTCTTCCAGCCTCTTCATCCAGTCTGGCTAGTTCATCCTCTCAGCTCTTCAGTCCTTTACCACAAACTTCTGGTCCTTTGGCCAACCTGCTTTATGATCAGCTAGTCCTGCATCATAATCTTCTTGTTCTTCAACTTCTCCTCAACCAGTTCCTCAACAAATCCTCACTAGGAACCTCCTTTGTTCCTTCTACACACTGAACCATATTGGTTCCTACAATTCAATATTAATTAACGTCCATCAACTAGCCTTCACTGTGACCAAACAGTCCCTCCTGCTAGTATTCTCTGTTAATTCCGTGAACCACCTTGGTTCTTTATCTCAGTCCCTATTACCAGAACTTGTAGACCCAGGCATGAGTCTAAATTGAACTGGCGTTTGACTGGGCCCTTGCAAGTGGCAATCCACTTAGGCTATTCAACCTTAGATAATGTTTATGTGTTGTCTTTACTCACCCAGGTGATTAATTCTGGGCTTTTAGTTGCAGAGTAATCAGCTCTACTTCCCAGAGGCCTGATCACACCAAGTTCTGCAGCTTGCTTCCCCAAGCAAACCGCCTTGGTGACACCTCTGAGCAAATATATGCCCTCCAATGTTCACTTTGGGTTCCCCCAAAGCTCCCATAGAGGCATAAACAAGGACACTCTACCAGTCTGTTAGGTAGGTTGCTTGCTCACAGACCTCCTGTAAGTGTATTAGGGTATGTAGAACCCTCAAAGCTCTTCTCCTCCCTGGCAGCCTGCATTACCCGTCAGGGATCCAAAACCTACTCCCCCAGAAAGACAAAGTTCCCTGCTTGCTATTTCAGTCTTCACCCTTCCGCAGCCACAAGTTTCCTGTGGGGTGAAGCATTATAACCCAAAGCAGCCAATTTTTTCTGCTGGGTGGAGGCAACATCTGCCTCTGGTAGTCTCATGTTACCTACCAGTCAGACCTTACTTACCCTAGTAGACCATGTTACCTACTAGGCTCACCCTACTTACCCCTAGTAGCCCTATGTTACCTACTAGCTTACAGCGTCACCAGCTAACCACACATTGTCATTCTTCAGCATATTGTCTTTATTTGAAGCCAAATCAACCCTTGCCTCCAAAACATCACACATTTGGATCACCACAGAGACGTTATCCTATCCCCAACGCTGACAACCTCTGTTATGTACTGACTGAAGCCCAGGTGTACTCAAAAATTGACCTAAGAGACGCCTTCAACCAGATCCAAATCAAATATGGAGACAAATACAAGATGGCTTTCAAAACCAGATATGGATTGTACAAGTACCTAGTAATGCCATTTGGCCTCTGCAATGCCCCCAGAACTTTCCAAAGGATGATCAACACTGTCCTAAGATAGTACCTTGACCGTTTTTTGTGTTGTACATTTGTACAACATTCTAATCTGTAGCAAGACCTGTGAGGAACACCTGCGCCACCTGGACCTTATACTGGAAAAACTCTCCCAAGCAAACTTACACGCTAAGCTTAAGAAAAGTGAATTCTTTCAGTCTTAAGTCAAGTTCCTGGGATACGTGGTGAAGACTGGCGGTTTTTCTATGGAATAGGACAAAGTAGCAGCAATAACATCTTGGCCATTGCCCAACTGTAGAAAAGATGTGAGAAGTTTTTGGGCCTGGAAAATTATTGCAGGGATTTCATTCAAAAGATTTCTCTGATTACCTTGCCCCTGTACCGCCTATGCTCTGACAGGTCCAGTTTGTCTGGACTGATGAATCTACTTAAACCTTTGAGGCCTTGAAACTTGCTTTCACCTCTTCCCCCATCCTGGCCATGCCCAACCCATCCAAGCCATTTGTATTGGAAACCAACATGTCCAACTTTGCGGTGGATGGGGTCCTTCTTCAGGAAGGAGGGGATAGTATGCTACATCCTGTAGCATATTACTCCAAGAAGATGCTGCCAGCCAAAGGAAACTACCCAATCTACAATAAGGAGATGCTTGCAATAATGAAGACCCTGAAACATTGGCGCCAGTACCTATGTGGCGCTGAATTCCCAGGCAAAGTCCTAACTGACCACAAGAACTTGGTTTACTTCTTTAAACCCAGACAGCTGAACCAGAGACAAGCAAGATGGGCCTTAGAACTGGCTGACTACACCTTGACCATAGACTACAAGCCAGTAAAAGTGAACGTGGTACCAGACGCCTTGAGCAGGAGAGCTGACCTGATTTCCTCCTCTGCAGAAATCAAGGACTGCAACACTCATACACTACTAGACCTCGCCAGCCTAGGAATACAACTGAAGTACTTGAAGATAATGGCTTGCAAACACAACATAATTGAGGCGCAGAAAATGACAAATACTAAACAGAACTCATTGCTAACTTGACCTCTGACCCTGAGAGCTGCCACCACAAGAAAGAATTCTCATTGAAAGGATCCACCCTGCTACTACATAACTGGATCTACGTACCAGAAGGCAAGACAAGGACCAAAGTACTCATTTACTATCATGACTCAGAGATAGCTGGCCACCCTGACAGACTCAAGACACTCCAAGGAATCAAAAAAGAATTACACTTGGCCCCAACTGGACAAAGACATGGCCACCTATATTGAAGGCTGTGAGACATGCGGAAGGACCAGAACCCGTAGACCCAAACCTGAAGGCCTGCTAAGACCACTAGACATACCAGCGGGACCCTGGCAGTCTGTTTCAATGGATTATATTGTATAACTGCCCTCCAATTTGTTCAACGCCATTCTAGTCATGATAGATTGGTTTACTAATATGTCCTACTTTTTCCCTACCACCACCCACTGCACCGCTGCAGAGACAGCTAGAAACTTCCACAACTGCATCCTAACTCAACACAACACTCTGGCAGAAATCATTACTGATAGAGGACTACAATTCAACTCCAACTACTGGACTCAGGTGATGAAGGACTTGGGGATAAAGCAATGTGTATCAACCTCCTACCACCCACAGACTGACGGCCAGACTGAACAAGTGAACCAAATACTTGAACAATACCTACAATGCTACACCAACGCCAACCAAGATAACTGGGCAGAGATGCTACCCATGGCACAGTATGCTTACAACAGCAAAGACCATGAATCTACCAGAATGTCCCCCTTCAAAGCCAATTATGGATTTGACCCATCTTGGGATCCCAGTATTGATAGTTGTTGGGAATGTTGACCAAGCAATGATGCCAATTATGACGGAGTCCACAGATTGGGATTGCTACAACCAAATCCATAAATTAGTAATACAAAATACAATGGCACTAATTATGACGGAGCTTGCAGATATGAATTGCAGCTACCAAATAACATAAATTGGTAGTATAAGCCACATGAAAATTGGATTAGCAGTAGTCTGCTGACCTAAGCCTAATACTAGCCAATGACAAGTGCCGCTGCGGCAATTAAATGAGACATGATTTGCTGCTGCAGCACTTAATAAATACACAAAGCGCCGCGGCGCCGCCTGGTAATTGGATTAGGTGCCAAGACGCCAAACTACTTTACGTCAAGCGCTGCCACACCAACTGAAAATTATTGCAGGCGCCACAGCGCTGCCTTACCTTTACATTGAGAGCCAAGGCGCTGGGTTTGATTCCCCATAATCTCAAATTCCCTTAATTGTCACATTAATAAGCATTAAGCTGCAGTATGATAAGAAAGCAGAAAGTGATCCTTAAGTAACTAAATTATTCCACGCCAGCAAGGATCACCTGTGCTGGGTGAAGATGAAGATTTTCTATTGGTTGACGTGCAAGAAGCGCCAAACCTAGATTAATAATTATCCAAATTAGGGGCATGTTAGAATGCCCTAAAAGATATTGCTAGCAGCCCAGGGATTACCCTTGTAGTAGGTATAAGAAGAATTGAATTGTTTACAATAAAATCAATCTTTGTAACCATCTTTATTTTATCCTTAATATGATTGACCTTTATCCTAATCCTTAAGTGCTTCTGCATCATCAGAAGCCATTGTTGGGCAATAATCATGGCCCTGCTCAATCCTGGCTCTTCTGATATGATACTACTCATATCCTCACATATGACTGTATTCTGACAAATGTCCTGTGCCCTACAATGTCTAATAATTGTTGTGCTGTAATGCAAAAAGCGCAACAGTAGTAATGAGATAAATACGTCAGGACAAACCTGGATTAAACAGATAAACATCACCCAACAAACCTTTCTTAAGAATCTGAACTGTGCTTTCCAGACTTATAAGGCTTTTGCTGAAAAAAAAGATGATCCTTGGGAAACTGTTGAAGGTAGGAGATGAGGTCTATTTGAACTCTCAAAATGTGCCTATGACTCTTGCCTGTCAGAAGTTAGTCCACAGAAGAAGTGGCCCTTAAAAGATCACCAAGCTAGTAGGTGAAGTAGCATTCAAACTAGAACTACCACCTTGTGGAAAATACATAACGTCTTCCACAGTGTGCTTCTATTCAAGAAAAAGGAAACTCCCTCCCCCACCAGAAACTTAAGACTGACCCTCCACCCATCCAAGTAGGACGCTCTGAAGAATATAAAGTTGAGTATTTTATGGAGACTGTACCCACTACAAAACCCTCAAGTACTACATCAAGTGGAAGAGATATCCACCCAAATAAAGCACTTGGGAACCATTAAGCAACCTACCCAAAGCCCAACTAGCAATCTAACAATACCTTGAGAAGAAGGCCAGGAAGGAAGGGACCCCCTGGAATGAAGGGGATGATGTCATGAATGACATTTTAATACCTGTATTGAAAACCCAAGAGTTGAACCCCAGTCCTCTGAAGGCAGATTGAACCCCCCAGTATGGCCCAGGACCTGCTGGCCTGTTAAGTCACAGACTCAAATTTTTAAGTTACTCTGCAAACCGCTGGCTTAATAATGAGAATTCCCTGAATAGTTACTAGATTGCTGCCAAACCAGTGCCACTGAAGACCATACCTAGGAAGGAGACTTGGCCTGCCTAAAGGAGGTTGGGAAAAGACCTACTAAGAGCCCTTCCAACAAGTACCAGCTGTTACCAGTCTCCAGTCCAGAAAAGAGTATTGCAATCGGCCAGCCCAGGTGACATAGTGGAACAACAGCAGCAAAACAAAGCATTGTCACTTCTGTTCTCCAGAGCCAGCCCAGCCAAGACCTGCTTCTCTCAAGACCCTAAGCCAAGATCCATGCCCTGTTGGAAAACTAACCATGGACCTAAAGCCTGCAAAAAGCAAAGAAAGAAATCAAATGATATAAGAACACTGTCAATGTGGTGATAACTAAATTTTCATTTTAGATATTAAAAAGTTTTATGAACCTTTGGTTTTGACAAATCTTACCTTATCTACCCTTAGTGATCTTCCATCTTAACTCTGACCCAGTAGACTGTCAGGCAACCGCCCCTTCCAGAGATCAACCTGCCAACCTGCCCTAGTGTGAGGGATCCACCATTGGGAAGTCTTTCTCCAATTGAATTAAGTAGAGCTCCCAAGTTGAATTTGACCAGATTGAAACCCTGAATCCCTATCATTAACTGTGTAGAAGGTGATATTATAAGAAGAATCTTCCTAAGAAGGGAGTGAAGTGATTGAGGAGATAATAGACACTGGTGTACCCCAAGACTAACCAGGGGGCCTTGAGGTGATGATAGGTGGGAATTGTGCTGTTTCAACGTAAGGGACATGTTGTTGATGCAGACAAAACAATACAAATTGAGTCTTCTGATTTGTCGTAGGAGTTGGTTTGGTGTTTCAAAGTTAACCCTTGTTACCCATAACTGATTAACACACAAAAATGTCCATACAAGGAAGATGAACTTCTGCTGTTGGGGGGACCTTTAAAATCTACTAATCAAGTGTTTAGGTTGAAAATATAGATTTATTGATTGATAGGATAGAAGAAATTGTTGGAGCAATTTGGAAGGGAAGAATTTGTCAGTTTAAATACTGACTTCAGTGAGGAAGGAAACATTTTGGTTACCAGGTGGATCTGCAAGAGTGATTTGAGAAGTATTGCCTTGCAGGACTGCAGCAGGCTGCAGCCTGCAATGCAAGAAGAGGCAGGTTGGAATTATTGCAGTATTCTACTTCACTATAGCTGTGGATGGTTTCAGAGGATGGATGTGCAGTACTTCTCTGTCTTGGCTGGATTGATGGTATTGATTTGTCTCTTGGGCCTCTCAATTTCTGATTTGGATGTTTTCCACATTTAATTTTGATTTGATTGGCTGGTGTCTGGTGATGGGAGTAAATTTTATATGCGAATCAATGTTCCTGTTGTTGTTATCCTTCTTCCAGACTTTCAAAAACCAAATTTTAAGAACTTATGTGTTGCTCTGTGTTTTCAGACTTGTTTTTGATTTTGCATTTGGAATTGATTATAACACATTCATTTATCAATTTCAAAAAGTGTTTTTGAATTGATTACATTAATGGATTTGGGTTTGACCTTGGTTTTGATTTGGCATTTAAAAATGCAACTTCTGGTTTTTCAATTATTTTAAAAAATTCAAGTCTAGACTGCAATTTGTGTTAGGGATGAACCTCTTACACCCAGGCACTATACTGTCCCCCAGGAGCCCCCTTTAGACCTGTGTGTTTTACTGAATACCCTCCAAATCCTGCCTACGCTGAGTTCAATTTGGAAACATACTCCCTCCAACCCTCTGGCAAGGACTAGGAGAAACTGGAGCAATAGGTTGATATGGAAAGTGGTAACATTAGGCTGCCCAGATTTTTCAAAGACAAGTATAATTACCTATCTGCCTACTTTGTCCTCATGACTCTGCTCTTAACCCCAAGCCAAATTTGCCCCAATGGAACCTACTGCTGCAGCAGAGATCACCTCTACGCAACTGTTTGGAGTACTCTATATCACATTGACAGGATTGGTGGATTCCATGGTCCCTAACTCCAGACCCTTGTCCTTACTTGGGCAATCTGTATCTTACATTATCAGTTATCTCCCATTCTAGTGTGGGTTTTACCCGCCGGCTTGGCCTTACCCCATCCTGAGCCGCCCAATGCTTCTACCTATGCCTGGATTCCTGACACTGTGCCCCATACCAGAAGTTGCTGTCCTCTGGCCACTTCTATAAACTATCTAATCAGGATCACACTAATTGTGTGTCATGGCCTTTCAGGCCTGGCCCGCCTCCCCTGTGAGGCCCAGCTGGACTCTGGATGAGCAGTGACATTTAATATTCAATGGGCAATACATAACCCTTCTGCCTACCTAGTTCCAATGTAATCACCTGTGAAACCTAACCATTACATCTCAACTTGTCAGGAACCCATTCCTGACATCATTAATTATCCTTAAGGGATTTTTAAATTGTTCTCAATGATGATTTGGATTTCTAAAGACATCTCAACAAGTTCCCTGATTATCCAATTCCTCAGATAATTGTTTCACTTCCAGGTTATTGTGAAACTCTACATTGTTCATCACCAAAATCCAACTACAATGTTTCATACTTGTGGTCAACTCTTAGCTCAACCCCTTGGCTCTGGATACGTAACATATATGTTTGAGATCTCCCAATGTTGGTATCTATGGTTATTTAAGCAAATAATGCCCTTACTTGATTTTTGTTCCTTTAATAAAAACCTTTATCATGTTCCCAATTCCCAGATTTACTACTTTCTACAACAGTTTGAATTAGGGAGCCTAGCTAGTGCCTAGAATGCTTATTACTAATGTTGGTGGTGCTTGGGTATATTGGCTTTGCTACTATTTATGACTTTCTGCTTGATCTCCTACAACACTGACTTGGTCCTCTTGGTTGTGATTCCTGCCATGAAGAATGGTCGCCACTGCTGGTTGATGATGTCATGAGTCTGCTCCTGATGTAGGAAAAGGCCCAAATAGTGAAGAAGAGCTGTGTGATGGAATCCCCACTAAAGATGATCCTACAGGAATTCCAACCATCAAAGTATTAATCAAATAACCCCACAATTTATAGGAACCCAAGAAAGGGAGTAAAATGAGGCAATTCATAATATATTGTAACATAAGTCAAGACATACTAAGGAGCTCCTGGGTAGATCACATGGTGAGGCAAAGGAGAAGGTGCAGCCTTATTGCAAGTAGGGGGGAAACTAATGTTTATTGTAAAGATAATACCAAGCTGAAGTTTTGGTAGCATCCTTGACCTGGATATTGGAATCAAATTGACGGCAATCAGAAGCAGGACACCAGAAAACTAAACAGAACAGAAGAAGTTTCTGCTTCCATTCAATCTGACCTTAAAATTTAATTAACTATTAATTCACTGAGTAAAAAATATAGAAAACTAAATTTATTGAATCAGGAAATTGAAGTTGTTAGAGCACTGGGGAAACCCCCAATGCTACTTACTAAATACTTGGAGTTTGGCTTGGGAATGTGGAATAATGTGAGGTGGAATTTGGGGTAAGTGATTTAACCTGTGATTTTTTCTGGTTGATCACTTTGTTTTGTCTGCTGCCAAGCAGACTGCAGAATTCAGCTTGCAGCAGCCAAACCTGTTAGTGGGATTAAGGATAGGAAGCTATGTATATTAACCTGGGTATGGCTTGGATCAACTGGATTTGTGATTGGGGATGCTTCTGCATCATCATTTTGGTTTTTGTAGTTAATTGATTAATATGAACCCTTGTTTCTGATGGTTGTTTCTTATTGGTAAAAGTAGATTTTGTTAATATTTGATTGATTGGAAGCTTTTTTTTGGAGGCCAGGACGTGTTCCAATTGATGTAAACAGTTTTGAAACTGTAACAGCACCTGATTTCGCTTTTGAGAAGCTTGGTAAGTTATCATTGAACTTAAGTAATAATTGATTATTCTCTTTCAAAGGTTGATTTCAAAAAGGTTGTGGGTTCAAATCCAAGAGTTAACCAACTGTTTCTAATCTTTTCTGATGGTTCTCTTTATCTAGGTGGCCAGTATTCCAGTTCAGGATTCCCAAAATCTGCATTTACCCATTTACAAGGGACATTATGAAGATGTGAGGAAGCCAAGATTGAGGAATTATTTTAACTTCTTGGAGGTGTTTCAAAAGACAAGAATTCCCTGTGGTTATATCAATTGTACCAATCATATTTAAGTTGGAAGGATTTTCAATCCTTACAGATGATGTGGCTACCTTGCCTGCAATCAATATGGAATACTGGATAGAGTACAGAGACCTGAATCTGGTGAAGTGGATCCCTGACATAACCCCTCTCACTTCTGATGCCACTGGCCAGAGTAGTAAATTCCTGGGAGTGCTATACCTGGCACTCACAGGGTTGATTGATTCTGCCTTTCCAGCAGCTGGACCATGGGCTGTGGCTGGGAAGGCAATTTTCTACCTGGTAAAATTAAGTCTTATCATCTGGTGGGCCATGCCCATGCTTACCTCTGCCCCTCCCCATATCTGAAAGGTTGGCATGGTACATTTGGTATTCTGACACAACCCCAAACCTTTTCATTTAATGTACAAGTTCTTATGTTTTTAGTTTGGTATGTGTTGTCTAATGTTTGATTTAATTTGTTATTTATGTAGGTTTTTTGCATTTATTGTTCATCATTTTACAAATTCACCCAAAAAATTCAAATTGTTTGCAGTCTGGAACTTGACTGAGTTGGAGTTTGTTTAAGTTTAAGTTCATTTTTATTACATATGAGCTGATTAAACTTAGTGTCATAGCTTTGAAAACTACTGTACCTATTGTTGTAACTGTGCTGTTTAGCAGAGTTCCACGGGGAAAAAATATTTAGAAGATAGATAATAATCTTTATTGTGAGATAGTGATTATATAGTTCATGTGAATCAGGATAACAGAAACATGATTGGTGATCACACTGGAGGAAAGGGGTGGCTTGATCCTGGTAATGATTCCAAGCGCCAAAACAAAGGTATCCACCATAAAGGATCATCATCTGTTCATGTTGTTGGATTTGGTAATTCAAGTTGACTTCCTAGTCTGGCTTTGAAGTGACCAGATAAGTGGATTGCGGAGTCACAAACCTGCTTGGTTGGAACCTTGCTGGCGGGTCAAGTCTGTGGTTTCAGCACTATC
>QTSX02002632.1:0-14528 GCA_014839935.2 Entomophthora muscae | reverse complement strand
CAGATTCTTTACTTGGCGCATAATCATGAGTGTGGTATCCTTCAGCATGAATATTGCCAAGAAGTCTTGCTTGAAGGTGTCCCAATTCTTCTCAGTGTGTTCTTTGTGCCACTTGTTGCACCAGGTACTAGTGTTGTGAGTCAATTGGATGGAGATCTCTGCAATCCAAAACCATTGTGGGCATTTCATTTGGGCCAGCTTGCTTTGGGCTGATTGAATCCATGCCGCGGTGCTATTGTTGTTGGCTCCAGTAAAAGGTTCCAAGGCGGTGCTTCAAAGTCTCTGAGCCATGTAGGCTGGCATGGTGCTTTTTTCAGTTGCTTGAGGCATGGCAGTGGGTGCTTGGAAGAACCCTTGTGCTGACAGGTTGTTAAAGACAGGAAGCAGGATCACTGTGTTCTGGTAGAAGACAAAGCCACCAGGTATCTTGGCACCAGGTGTGTACAGTGTCCAGTCTAGCAGAAAGCCAGACATGATTCTATTAAGGATTTGTTGGCCGCGTCAATTACAGGCAACAGGCGGAATTTTGAAAGATAAGGTAGGATGGAGAACTTACCTGTGCTACCAATGTTGTAACTGTGCTGTTTTAGAAAAGTTGCAAAGGGGAAAATATTTGGAAACTAGATAATATTCTTTATTGAGAGATGTGTATTATATAGTCACTGTGAATAGTGGATAGTAGGAACATGATAGTGTTGGTCACACAGTTGGATGGTGAAGGGGATGGCTTGATCCTTGTAATGAGTCAAGCACCAAAACAAGGTATCCACTGTAGGAGGATCAGCTTCTGTTCACGTCTTTGTATTTGGAAATTTGAGTCAACTTCCTAACTTGGCTTCAAGTGGCTGGATAATTAGATTGCGGGACACAAACTGACTTACTTGAAACCTTGATGGTAGGTCTAGCCTGCTGCTTTGACACCGTTTTTAGGCATTTAAAATGTATATTACACTTATAAAACCATGTTGCAATAGGACAATTGCACAACTGTACAAGCTTTTCATTATTCTAAACTCTAAGTGAATATTCCTTTGTCTAATCCATTCAGGATCTTCAATAGCAAGCACCCATATGGTGAATCACTTTTTCTGTGAACCCCAATAGGGTGATGTAGGAAAACCCAAGCTTGCTGTAATCATATGAGGGATAGGGAGATTCCTTGATAGGCAGGCTCATCTGGTTGACTGGTTGGTTGATACAGGGGAAGCTTTGGTGCAAGGGAGAAAGGTGAGCAGAATCAATGATCTGATCAAGAGCTCTGAAAGGAGGAGGAGAAACTGGTTCTTTATGAGCAAGGGAAATTTTATCTTGTTTGGCACTCCTAAAGGCCATTTAAGTTTGGGATTCTTCTCTGTGTTAGGAGAACAGTGAGGTTAATGTGGTAAAGGTATAATAAACTCCTGAAATTTCCCTATGTTTAAATGGTATAAACAGCAATTTTTTATTAGGTAAATATGTCAACAAGGGAAGGGTTGTCAGTGTTCCTAGCTATATCCTGTTAGGAAACTGCATTTTTACTTACTGTCAAATTCTTATTGGCTGCAGAAGGGTTATTCTTAAGTTGGGCCCCATTGGCAGGCCCTGATTTGTCAGATAAGGGGATCCATTCACTATGCTTGTCCTAGGGAAGCTGGCAGGGGATTTTGGGGTCATTTGGCAGCCCAAGCCCCAATTTCTTGGTCTTAGAGGGGGTTGGCCAATTAAAAACCTTTTTACTTGGCGTTGGAATGGTTTAAAATTGTCCCCAGGTTTGGCTCATGCCAGGGTTTGATTCTCCACTTGGATTTAAATTTTCTTAAGTCAATCAATGCAACTGGCTTTGCAACCAATTGGTTGCGCAATTGCTTGATTACAGGCAACAATCCTATGTAACATAGTGTTTTGTTGGGTCCATTTTGGGCCCTGACACATATAGTGACCCCAGCCATATTGAAAAATCCACACAGGCCAAATATCAGTCAAAACTCTTGCAGCCTGTTCATATTGATGCAACCAAACATTGGATAGCTAAAGATTGTCACATGGATTCTCTCTCTGTCTAATCAATGCTGGCTACAGAGTTTGGTCTTTCTGCTCCCAAAGCTCTTTTATACAAAACCATAGTTGATTTGGGCTTCTCATGGAAATTATTGGGGGTTTCTCTTTACAAAAGAAACAGAAAAAAAAGAATTGAGTATCAGAACATCTACACTGAAGCCTATCTGGTCCTAAATCAGACAGGGAATGTCCAGTTCTTCTATATAGATGAATATTTGTATTCCTCCTCACTCAGAGCTAGACATGGGTGGATCAAGAAGGGGTCCAAGGATAACGTAGCATGTTGTGCAACTATCTGGTCCCAAATATATTCAATGGTAGCGCTTCTTAGTCCCTGCAGTTTAGATCAGTATCAAATGATTATGGGTTTTCACAATAGCAGGACATTCCTTGATTTACAACAAATTGTTAAGAAATACTTGTAGATTAATTATCATGGCACAAATGGCATTATTGTGATTGATAATGTAGGGTTTCACAAATTGGATTTATTTAAGTCAAGCTCCCACTAATCAACAAAAACAATCACACTTCAAGCCACCACTTCTCTGGTTGCCCAATTTGACTCCTCTTCCTTCTTCTATATTCTCCATCTTTAAATCTAATTGAGAACAATTTTGGACAGATTAACAATAAGGTGAAAATATCCTCCCTCAGGATACATAAAATATATTCAATCTTCTAGGATGCAGTCAATTCTTGATATCACCTGACGTGCTGGCGGCTTTTTACAAGCACTCTGAGCCCATATCCTCAAAGCTCTTGCTTTTGAGACAATCAAATAAAAATGTATGTGATGATCCACATGGGAGCATTGTTGCAGGTGGTTGCTGATTTGGCCACAATAAAGATTAAGTTCCTAGAAACAGGTAAATGTTGGTTACTTTGTTGATGTATGTAGGTTACAGCCAAGAGAGATGAAGGATCCAAGACAGAGAGAGAGAGCAAGGTGGCTACAGTCACATGCAATTGATGAGGATAAGGGCCTGGCTAGATGGAAAGGTATGCACTGGAAGAGCTCTGGGATATTGGGACCAGCTGCAAGGGAGGTGCAGTTGAACAACTTTACCTAAGATGGAGGGATAAAGATTACACGCATGATTGTCAAGTAACTTTGAGGAAACCTTAAAGCTATTGGACATGATTAGATGTGCCCAGAACCATCATTGAGGTGGCTGCCCAGAGAAACAGCTGTAGAACTTGATGATTTAGAGGTTTCTGGGAATTGAAGTTGGTTACTTTGCACCTGAAAGCTCAAACTAACCACTTGAGTGAGTAAAAACAGTTGCAAGACATGAGAAGTGTCTTTTAATGATGGCCTAAAGTGTAAGTCACTGATGAGGGTCAAGTTTAAGTTGATTCACTTGTGGAGACTTATTTCCTGAGTCTGAGGTATTGACTGATGGAGACTAGAAGAACAGGGGAAAGACAATTGTGGAGAGCAGCAAGAAGGAGCAGAAGAAGCAGGTAAGGGCTAGCAGAAGAGGTTGGAAGCAGAAAAGAATAAGAAAAAAAGAACATAACAGAAAAGAAAAGAAAAGGGAATTAGAAGCAATTAAAAGATTTAAAGATATAAAAGAATTAAAAGAATTAAGAGAATTAGAAAAAGATTAAAAGAATTAAGGATAATAATAAAAGTAATAAAAAGAGATAATAAAAGAAACAATAAAATAAATAAATAAATAAAATAATAAAAAGAGAAGTGAAAATAAATAAGAATTTATTAAGGAATTGATTGAAGTGTAAAAGAAAGGGAAATAGGTTGAACAGCACAGGGAAACTCTGGGGACACAGGCTGGGATTTTACTGAGGCATTAAAGGGAGTGTAGAGCAAGCAACAGACAGTTTGAGTTTTTCCAAGGGCGGAAAAACACAGGAGAATATGGAGAAATGTTCAAGAAATAAAGGTACAAAAACCATTAAGTAAACCATATGTCAAAATGCTCAAATCAACCTGGCAAAACATGATGGGAATTACAGGGGAACCGTTTGAAACACAGAGCCATGATTTTCCAGATCAAGAGGACAATGGGTTCAAACCAGGGTCAGGAGCAGGTCATCCAGAGAAGCATTTTGGCAAAACAGGCCAATACAGGTGCATGATTGGATGCAGGACAAAGCCTGTTTTATCAATGTTTTTCATTGATAAAACAGAAGGGGGAAAGCCTAAAAAATCAAGTGGTTGCCAGGGAAAAGTCTGCTCTGATTGGCTAAGGTAAATTAAAGATTTAATTTATTATAGGGCAATAAAAGCCACATAGTTTAATCTTGGAAAGGATGAAGTCCAGAAGAAAAACCATCTGAACTAAAGAGCTATTTAAGGGGAAACAGGATAAAAAAGATGATATCCAGAGCCAGAAGCCAGTACAAAGAGTCCAAGAGATAAAGCAAGGACTCTAAGACTTAGCAACCTAAATATATTCCTCCCAAAATAGGCTACAATAAAGAAGGTTTCTAAGGGGATCTTCCTTCTGAGTGCAATAAACACCACTCTCAACCCCTATTTATTAGCCACAATTGTGTAGAGTTCTCAATGAGTGACTCCCATAACATTTTCTATCCTACCTCAGAGGAAAAAATGTATATTTCCAGGGCTGCTAGAGATTTTCAACCAGCAAAGGATCAGACAAGAAGTGGGAAAGATTGACCAGAAACCTAGAGATGACCCCAAGAGGCAAGGAATTTATAGGATATGAGTTCAAGAGACTCTTCAAGGATTGGTATCAACCCCAGGATGGTCTAGCTCCAGCAGAAGTCAAGGTATTTTAAGGATATTCTTGCATTGTAATAGGAAAAGTACTCAAGGAATCTGCTGCCCTGCAAACCAGGTACAAGCCTCAACCCAAGAAGTTGCCATATCTGGAAAATGATAACCCCTTCCAGTCAGCACCTGGCTTCAACCCAGGACATGTTATGGTGACCAATGAGCTGAAACACCACAAGGTATTTCTGGCTTTAATTTTTTTCATAAATTTATATATTTTATTTTTAATGGGACTTAAAAATAGTCTTTGGTGTTTTAATGACTCAAATTTATTATGTATTACATATATTAAAAACTTAAGATGCTGCTTAGATATAAATAAATGTAGTAAAAGTAGAGAAAAATATTTTATTTTGATGCAGCAATATTTTATAAGACATAGTGTTAAATATTAAATAAAAATAAAAGGTAAAATAAAATTATTTTTATATAAGTAAAAACAAACCCTTCATTGATATTATACATAGTAATTTTTTAAGCCACAAATCTGAACCTGTGTGTCATCAAAAGATCCATATTAATTTAGTGCACTGGTGTCATCTTGTGAGAGAGGGGGCTAGACTAACATAGTCTGGTTCCCATCTTGGTGGAAAATCCACTGGGATGCCATCCAGTGCAGGACTGGAATGGCCTCTCTAAGAGGCCTCCAGGGAGAGGCAGGCCAGGACAAGGGTGGGAAATAGGCGTTTAAGCCCATAACCAAGACACTCAATAGTAACCATAGAGAACAATCCCGGGTGGGATGGGAATCCAGATTCATAGGAGAAAGTTGCTGCAAGGAGGTGAGATTGTGGTTTGAAACTGATATAAGTTTGGTGTTGTTCTTATTTGTGGAAGGAAATTCCTCAATGCCTGGATCCTGGAAAGGTGAGGGGTCTTCAGGATAGAGATCTATCCAAGCCAACTTGGAAAATGTGTTGAGTATGATAAAAATCTTGGTCAGATGTAAAAGGGGATTTGAGAGCAGGCCAATATTGGGTATATAGTGTTGTGCAGCCAAGAAGAGTCTATCTCAGATGTCTGGGGTTGTAGTTCATAGCAAGAGGAAGTCAGGTATCATGGTCACCATAAATGACTTAAAGAAAGGAGGCAATATTCCGTAGAATGAGTTTTAAAAAACTCTGGGCAGAAAGGCCACAAGAACTGAGGGGCTTCTAAGGATTCAAACAGGTTCAAATCTTCTTGGATTAGACCCCAACAAAAAACATGGTCAGGCAGACAGAAGGACAGCAGGGCAGGTAGACCAAAGGAAAGCAGGAGGAGGGGGACAACAGCATAATTCAGGACAATAGTCTGTGTTATTAAATTAAAACCACAAAATACATAATAAATTTGCAAAAAATTAGGAGTCTTATTCAATAATCAGAATTGGTAAGCAAGGGACCTGATGGCCCTTATTTTCATTATATGCATGGGAGGGTTAATGGTACCAGGCGTTATAGGAGGGGGTTTTAGAAGCAGCAAGAGGGAACCAGTTAAAACCATCAACCTAATCTACCCATGGCCTGGGCCCAAGAAATAGGAGCAACAGGCCTGGGTTCAGGAGACAGCAGCCTGGTTGGCTAGGTATATTCTGAGGGCTCAGCAACAACATTACCATTGATGCCTGTCTTTGATGTCACAGCTGAAATTATTGTAACTGAACTAATGATAGTTCAGTATTTGATTGGGGAATACAAAAGTCTAATAGAAAGGACAAGATTAAGAATAAGATGATGTTTATTGGTTGTTACTGTGACTAATATACCCTATGGGGAAAGCCACAAGGCCACAAGGGGGTGGCACAGTGTCAGGTTTCATATAAGGTTTGGGGCTGTGAAATAACTTGTGCGGGGATCAGTGTGTCAAATTGACAACACTCCTAATTAGGAGATAGTGTCTGCAACTTGAAATTGTCATCAGATTGATCCATGTCATTAGACAAGTCATGGAGTGACTTATCAAGCACCCCCTGTGTATTGTGATATATGTTGGCAGGCAAGGATGGAATCTTGGTTGCAACAGGGTTGCAGTCACAGTGGACCTTGCAAAACCCATTGTGTTTGCTATTTTTCCAAGGAACATAACCATTCCTTGCTTTTCAACCATTTCCAGAAAAGATTTCTGGGGTAATGAGCTTTATTCTGAATTTTGCAGGCTGGTTGATTGGGGGGAGGTGCCTGTCTTAAGAACCAAACAGTGTCATCTGGTTGGCTTTTTTGGGATTTCAGCTTCCCTGGATGATCCCTTGGCTAAATTAGCTGATCCTAGATGCCAGTGTTAATATGGGATTTGGGTTAGCAGCTGCCTGTGAATGGTGGGCAAATAGGGCCATAAAAGAGAAAGCAGGAGAAAAAACATACTTCTGGATAGTGCTTGGGGAGGGTCCTGCGGGTTGGGAGTGACCATATACAGAGGCTTCACCGTTGAGAGACCCAGGATAGCCCTGCATGATTTTGTCAAGGCCAGGGAACAGCTCGTTCATTTGATTGTTATTGAAAGAAGGCATAATGAATTTTTATTAAAAATTTTAAACTCAAAAAGACATGTATATTTTAGTCAATTTTATTATTAAGTATGTTAAGTTGGTGAATATTACGCTCAAAATTTTAGCCGTCCTAAATTGGAATAGGGTGATTTTTGAGAATGTCTATGATTCCTAAAAGAATTAGCACAAATCTACTCTAGATTCTTTAGCATCCTTTTTGAGACACCCATAAATTATATTTATTTCAAATTCCTCGCAATTATGATTTAAAACTTGGTTCTTGGATTTGACAATCCTGCAATTTCAGATTCGTTAACTTTTACATGATGTCTATTATTTGTTTGAAATACAGGAAATCTCAAACTGTACATTAGAATCCCGCATTTCTGATTCATGTATCCCACATTTGTTCGTTGTGTTTTGTCTTTTGTTAGTTGAGTTATCTGCTCAAGAGATTCAAAAATTGCCAATTTACATAAACCAAAAAAAGTCAAATTAAATGGTTGCTTTTATTAAATATTTTAATTTTCACTCAGCTGAGTTGCCTGCAAAAGTGATTCAAAATTTGGACCAAGGATTTGACAATCCCACATTTTTACCTTTAGGTTCCAAATTTATGTATACAAGTAGGCTACCATAAAACACAATAATAGTGTGAGCCAAATCTTTTAACTGCATCAAGAGCTTTTCTTGGGCTTTGAAGCCTTTTTTGATTGATGAGAGTATATAGTACAGTCTAAGGTTAGCAATATACCTAAACTTTTCTACATATTTCAGTTTTTTAGCTTTATAATAAAGTTCTATCACTTTTAGCCAACTCATTTTATCAGCATGCTTTCTGACAATCCCATCAGAATCAAAATTAAAACACTAATTATAGTAGTGTTTCCCCTTGGATTAAAGTAAGTTTTCTAGCTTTTTTTCTCTTACAAGCTCAATAGTATATCTCTGGTAGTTTGACTCTGGCTAAGAGCCTAAAATTAAGGCATGAAGTTTACTTGCCACTCCAACCAAAAAGATATTACTACTACTTAAATTTTAAAGATGTTGATAAATTAGTTGTTGGGAATGATGGCACCAGAAGTAAGGTGGATAATCTATATTAGCACCTAGACAAAAGCATAAAAGAGTATATATATTTTTGCATCAATTAATTTAAGTTTGACCTTTTAATAGAGTTTAATTTAACCTGAATAAATTTAAAGCTTAATTAGTTATTAGCCTAAGAATTTATACATTAAAATAACCAGTTAGGGCTCCTAGAGTCCTGGCACTCTAGCTGCCATTTAGCTCGCATGAGAGTATATTGCATTTATTGCTATTTTCAAAAAAATTCGAAAGTATGCTTATAAATACTTAAAAGAAAATTTAGCAGTAAGGTTTTTCGCTTCAAAGCTAAAGCAGAATAGACGTCAAGCTTGATACAGTTATATAGAATATGTCTAATTTACAGAAATCAAAAGCTAGCACCCAATTACTTTTTTAAGACTAGTGTTATCTTCCGATACGCTAGTTTTAAATACAGGGATTGAAACCCTTTAAAATTTGCAAACCAAAAAGGTTATTGGAAATAAAAGTATTATATGAAGCTCTTTGGTTTTCATATAATATCATATTACGATATACAAAATTGGTATCGTTAATTTCTACCAAGTTTTTGGGTTTTAAAATATATCAAATCTTAAAATCCACGGAAAAAATCCCCAATTAGAGTTTAACACTATCTTTATAAGGTGTTAAAAAATATAATTCATACATATTGATGCCATTAAATTGATGTCTACTGATAAATGTATTTTCTGTTGATTCGCTTACTTGATACAAGGCTTCCTAAATAGTACATTACCAATAGTTTGACGGGAAAGAATATCCTATGAGAGGGTCGCTATCTTGAAATGTTTGGTCAGCAATACAGGGTTCAATATTTGAACTGGACTTTAGAGCAATCTCAAAAGCAGGATCAAACAAAAAGACCACGAGGTTCACCAGACCAATTGTGCTTAACCCCATAAGAACCCAAATGCGGATGAAATCATATCTCGGGCAGCCAAAAGCAAAGAGAACGTTGGATAGCATTCCGCCAAAGTGGCTTAAGAAGCAGCTTAAGGGATATAAAGAACTGTGGTGTTAGTTTTTTCTTTAGTCCTTACGTTCTAAGGGCAAGTTTTCTAGAAGAGACTATGTGGATTGAATTTAATGTTTGATTATCTGCTAGTGCATTATGTGGTTTTTTAAGCTTCAAGACTACGAGCAGAAACACTATAAAGCAATATATGTAGCCTGGGATGCGTGTGCTGTAGATGAGAAGAGTCATCATGATAGTGCGATATGGTGAGTCCTTATCTAAATAGCAAGTTCCATAGTGCTCTCTCCCGAATGCTTGTAGAGGGATAGGGATCAGATCTAGGAAGAGTGCTACTACTATAGGGAGAATGTAAAGAATCCAGCGCCATTGCTCTTGAGGTTGACACTCATGAATATATATTCGCTGCAGATTAAAGGCAATGGCCATATTCAAGAATAGACTCATATGGCCTGTAAAAAAGGCCATGAACGCTAGCATCTGACATGAATTATTGCTCTCAGGGGGTGTAATCAAGAAGCAGATGTGTCTCATGGCCCCCATCAGTGCTACTCCAGCATGAAGATTTACTGTCACCCGAGCCACTGCCCATGGTTGCATCTTTTCTAAACAATCAGCCTATTTCTAATTCACTTACTCAATAGTAGGATTGTAACCACTACTGTCAAAGCACATATCAAACTAATCCAATTAACCACAATGTATTCTAAACTACCCACTGTAAAGAAATCTGTCATACTTATTCTACACAATACACAGAGACCAAGTAATTATATGGTCGTGTATCCATTAGAAGCTAAGTGGACATCTGCTCTATCAAAGATAAATCATGGCATTCGAGTTAGCTGCTATATATATTCTTAAGTCACTTGAATCAAGGAGTCCTGGTCTGGATCCCAATTTCCTCCATCAATCATTAATCCCATACTTTTGAGAAATTAGCAAAATCTACGACAGTTAATATGCACCTCACCATAATAAGTAAGCGGTTCTGCCAAAGAAATTTTTACAAGTGTACAGGGATGTACGGACCGTAAAAAGGCTAAATTATGAAGGAAGCAAATAATTTATCCTTTAAAAACAGTTCATAACTGAGTAATATGGTTATTAGATTGGTACAATTTTCATTTTATTAAAAATATTGCTTTAAAATTAATTTACAATTTATAAAAATCAAGTTTTATGAAGCCAATTTAACTATCATAAAGGATATAAAGCATTCATTTTTGATTTATTGCATTTACAAAAAACTAGGTTATCAGGTAAATCAAAAAGTAAAAAAAACTATTTTCAAAATATCTTGTTTTAATTTATGCCTATATATTATTGATGTATTAAAACTTTAAGGACACAAACTATTCACAGCATTTATGTTGCAACTGAACTAATTGTAGTTCAGTATTTGAGTTGGGGAAGATAGCAGTCTAGAAAAGGGACAGAAAAGAGATTAGGAATAAGATGATTTTTATTGAGAGCAGTGAGGATTCTTATACAGTAGTTTTAAAAGCTATGGCAACAACCAAAAATACTTCAGATTTAAACAAAATGATTTCAGATTTAAGCAAACCCCAAATCAGGTGAGATTTAAGAATCAAATAATCTAAGTATTTTTGGTGAACTGGCAAAATACCAAACAATAAACAAAATTTCACTAACACATTATACAAAATTATATCAAACATCAAGCGGCGTAGTTCAAACCACAAACAAAATGAACTGACGCAGCAAGTGAGATGGATGGATGCTATTCCATAATATATTATAATCCAATCAGGATTCATATGAGGCACCAACAGAAGGACTAAAATAAACCAAAATTAGAGCAATCTAGAAGCAAGATTTAACAAACATAAAATGAAATGAAGTCACACAAGATGTGTAGTATGAGCAGCCTAAAATAGAAAAATAACAGTTTAACACCCGATCAACGGCTATACAATTTAAGAACTAAGGCATCTTATTCATTTTCATGGCTCCTTATTTGTGTAAGATGGTTTTGAGAACTTTCCAAATCTGGACTCATAATTACAATAAAACTAAATCATAAAATTTTAAACTTCTACTTTTAGTGATTTTATCCTAGGTTTTTTACAATGTTTTTTACTAGCAACATTTTAAACAGCACCAGCAAACAAGACAGCAGCAGCCAAGGCAGCTTACTTGAAGGTGAGGCTCAGAACATGGAGGCACCCGTTTACACCCAGGTCTTTGATGTGGGTAATGAGGAAGCTGACCTGTACTTGACCCCCAACCCCAATGGCTTTGACTTGTTCAATAGTCACTTTGCGCCCAGATCTGCCCCTGCCCCCTTACCCACCCCTGCACAAGCTGCCAACCAACCAGCCAATCAGAACAGCAACCCTGATTTGAAACAACTTCCCGCCATCAACCAACCTTCCTCCCTCAGCCAATCAGGCTTCAGGTCCTGCGGCCCAGCGCCCCAACCACAGAATAATTACTATCCAAATTCTTTGGGAAATTGTGGTACTAAACCGGCATGTTTTAACATGGGACCAAATTGCTGACCAATTGCAATTTACCCAAGCCATCATAATGCGGGAATTCAATAACTTAATGAATAAGGAAAACCTGATCAGGACAGCTAAGAAGCCCAAGAAGGCCCCCAAGTCCCAAATCAATGAGGCATACCCAATCATGCTTGACCTCCTCCAGTGGGACCCCAGGCTTCCCTTGACCCAGGTCCACAAACAACTTGCACATCACAACATATGGGTTTCTGAGCGCATGGTGCAGCTCTGAATGCACAGAAAGGTGGCTTTGATACAGATTCTTACCTATTTTGCCGGCAACTAATGGGATGACGCTGAGAATTTCCCATATGATCATGTCATCAAATCACCCTGGCCCAATGCCTGAAAAGTTTATCCAATGACATGATGTTATTGCCTACTACAAGCTATCAATAGCTTTTGACAATTTTAGTGAGCAAGGAAAAGCCGCCACCAAGAATAAAAGAAAGAAGGCCAATAGGGGGACTTTTATTGGTGTGTTTCTGGATGTTTTAGCCAATGGTTTTTTCTATTATTGGACAAACCCTGGTTTCACCAATGGCTACAAGTACATACATATCCTTGGTGGATTACTTGACTCATGAGATAGCTCAAATTCCACCTACCAGGTTTTCTTGAGCCACCAGATGAAGGATAGCTTCACCACCTTGAGACAGTCCAGGGACGCAGGCATCAGGCCTTAGTCTACCCTGCTGGCCACGCTGACATCCATCTGGCTGATTTTGTGTTCTTTAACATTGGAGACACAGTCCAGGAGCGCTGTCCACAGGCTTTCAACAATCTTTATCTTGGGGTCCTTGACCATGATTCTCTCTTTGGTTGACAGATGGTGGCTGACTTGTTTGCGCAAATGGTTTTCTATGTGAATATGGGCAACCAATCACAGAAGACCAAGCACCTCCCACCCCTTGCCAGAGCCACCTACCAGCCAATCAAGCCAATGACTGATGAGGAATACCACCAGCGGTATATGGCAGCCATCACACACAATCCATCTGCCTCTACCCCCGCGTCCACTCCCACTCACCCAATCCCAGACCCCTAGGCCAGCACCGCATCTACACCTTCTTCCTCACACTATTCTGTCTAGTAGGCATTACTCCCCCCTGTCCCAAATAAAATCCCTGTTGCCAAAAAATTTCTATTTATATTATCTTCATCTTGAATTTCAATTGTATAATTCCCTTTGTTTTTAGTTAGTTTTATTCTTTATGTTCAGCTTATTTCTATAAAATCATCTGTTTATCATGCCATGTATCTAGATCCAGAACAAAGTTATTTTTAGCACTTTACACAGCGCCTTGTGAAAATATTAACAACAATTCAGTGATCAGCTAAATTTAAATAAAAAGTTATAACTTTATTGTGTTTAGAGAAAGTTGTTGCTGATCCAAATTCAAAAACTTAATGATAAAATTTAAGCCAACCAAGAGCCAAGTGAGAAAGTGATTGTTGTGACATAAAGGGACATTCAATAATTCTTTGATGCATGTGTGCTAATTAATCTGATTGACTGGTTGTTTTGCCGTCAAGGTTTTGAATTTGGATCAGCAACAACTTTCTCTAAACACAATACATAGGTTTCAAACCTGTTGAGATAAATGTATATTATTCAGTTTATAATGCATGAACACAGTCACAAAACAAATTTCAACTTGATAGATCTAAATAGAAGATAATTTCACAGAAAATGAGCGCTATTAGGCGTAAATGTCCAGTCACAAAACAATCTATTCAAACTGGGGATAAATTTACAATGATTCAACAACAAATGTAGCAAACACTGGAACACATGAGTTTCAGTCATAGAACACATCTACTATGTTTACTATGTTTTTGGTGAACACATGACACTCAGTCACAAAAGTTATAAACTCAATCAAATAACAAGCCTCAATAGCAACTGAAACAGACAACATAAATATCAAACTGTAAGGTCTTGCCCATAATTGTGCAAGGTTATAAACTAGAGTGTGCAAGGCATTAGGATTCAAATTTAAAAGATATAAGAACGTAGGAACTGTCTGTAAGATAATCTTACAAAAACCTGCCAAAAACTTATATTGTGTCACAAATGGAGTAATAGAGTGTAAGAACCATAAGCAAAGAAGATAAAATAAAGTGTTCAATAGTAAACAATTTGTAACTAAGGGAATATCAATATTAGGATATTCTTAATCAGCAAATTGATACATATAACTATTGAAAGATTCCTTAAGGGGAAAAAGGATACAACAAGCCTAAGGCTTGTTGTTTTACAAGTTCCATTGGATTTAAGGAAAGAAAAAGCTAAACTAGAAAAATGAATTAAAAAAACAAAATTCTTAAAATTACAAATCTGAAGTTAAAATTTTTAAAAGATTGAAGGAAAGAAATCACTTAGAATTTTGGCTTAAAGCCTACTATTCAAAAGCTCTTTATTTATAGAGAAAAAAGCCTTTTCAGTTGGAGACTGATAGCCAGGAGGAAGCAGTCAAAAAGAGGAGCAACTGGAGAAGTTGGAGAACAACCAGAACCAGAAAAGGGGAAATAGAACCCAGTGCTATACACAGATCAGCAACGTAACTGGGGGAGCAGCAACAACGCAAGCAGGAGTTTTGAAAGGTAAATAATAGTGAAAATATTCTAACTTTAAAGTAGAAATAT
>QTSX02002631.1:0-14626 GCA_014839935.2 Entomophthora muscae | reverse complement strand
TTGCGCTGGCAATTCTGTGTCCTCAGTTCTGGCTTTCTTGGCTGGTTTGAGGTGGGCATACATTTCAGGGTTGTCATCCCAGAAAGACAGTGCAGAAAGATTGTATGCCTTAAACTGGAGGCCCTCAATCACCGTCTTCTGAATGTTTAGTAAGCACTCAATTGTCTTCTTGGGTTGTCTGGTATTTTGGTCATAAGGGCATTTGCAGACACCTTGTCTATTTTGTCTCCTTCAAGGACGGTAGACTTAACTCTTGCTTTGACCTTGTGGTCAATTTTTTTGATCTTTGCAATTTCAGAGTCAAGGTCCTTCAAAAGCTTCTCTGATTCTCTCACTAATTTTTTACTAACATTTCCTTATGTTTTTATAGCTTTCACCCCAATAAAATCTGTATTATTCTGATAATACTGCCTCTTTGTTTATCCCTATTTGTTTTCATATTACTCCAATATCCCATTTTTTTACCTGTTGTGTATATGTTCTACGCTCAACTCAATATGTGTTGTTTGCTTTGTGTTGACATTGTCCCTTAATTGCCATATTATTTTTGCCACTTTACACAGTCCCATGTGAAAATATTAACAATAATTTGGTGATCAGCTAAATTATTGTTAATATTTTCACATGGGGCAGTGTTTGGGTGTTAAAAATAACTGTGTTCTGGGTCTAGATACATGGCATAGTGAACATATGATTTTATAGAAATAAGCTTAACATGAAGAATAAAACCAACTAAAAACAAAGAGAACATGAACAATTGAAATTAAAAATAAAGATAATATAAATGGAAAATGTTTGGCAACAGGGGGTTTATTGGGGCAGGGAAAAGTAATGCCTACGTAAGCAGAATGGCGCAGGAAGGAAGACAAAGACATACGGCAGTGCTGGCCTCTGGGGGTCTGGGATTGGGTGGGTGGGGCTGAAAGATGGGGGTAGTGGTGGCGGTGGTAGGGGTAGGGGTAGGAGTATTTTGCATGATGGCTACCATATACCGCTTGTCATATTCCTTGTCTGCCATTGCCTTGATTGGCTGGTAGATGGCTGTGGCATGGGGTGGAGGTGCTTATCCTTGTGTGATTGGTTGCCCATGTTCACATGGAAAACTCATTTGCACAAACAAGTCATCCACCATTTGGTGACCGGGGAGACAATTAGGTCAAGGACCCCAAATAGATGTTGTTGAAAGCCCTGAGGGCGGCGCTCCTGATGTATCTCCAATATTAAAGAACACAACATAGCCAGATGGATGTCTGCATGACCAGCTGGATACACGGAGGCCTGATGCCCATGTTGCTGGATGACCTCAAGGGCAGTGAGCTACCTCCATCTGGTGGCTCAAGAAAACCTGGTACTTGGAATTCAAGCCATCCCAGAATCAAGTAATCCACCAAGGATGTGGCTGTATATTTGTAGACATTGGTGAAATCTGGGTTTTTCTAATAGTAGGCAAACCCTTGGCAGAAGCAGCCAGAAATGCACCAATGAACATCCTCTTCTTGACCTTCTTACCTCTATTCTTGGCAGCAGCTTTTCCTTGCTCACCAAAATTGACAAAAGCTATGGATAGCTTATAGTAAAAGATAAACATGATGTAATCTGTTAGACTGGTCAAGCATTGTACCAGGGTGGATTCAATGGCATAATCATACGGGGAATCCTCAGTGTCATCCCATTGGTTGCCAGCAACGTTGGTAAGAATCTGTATTGAAACCACCTTTCCATGCATCCAGAGCTACACCATGCGCTCAGACACCCAAATGCCATGGTACACAAGTTGCTTCTGGACCTGGGTCAAGGGAAGCTTGGGGTCCCACTGTAAGAGATCAAGCATGGTTGGGTAGGCCTTGCTGATTTGGGACTTGGGGGCCTCTTTGGGCTTCTTGGCTATCCTGATCAGATTCCCCTTATTCATTAAGTTATTAAATTCTTGCATTATTGTAGCCCGTGTAAATTTCAATTGGCTAGCTATCTGATCCCAGGACAGACCCTTTAGGTTCAGTGCCTCAATTTCCTGGAGAATTTGGGTGGTGATGATTTGTTGCTTGGGGCGCTGGGCCGCGGGAGCTGAAGCCTGATTGGCTGTAGGGGGCAGGTTGGCTTGTGGCAGGAAGTTATTCCGAATCAAGGTTGCCATCCTGATTGGTTGATTGACAGGCATCTTGTGCTGGGGTGGGTAAAGGAGTAGGGAAAGAGCTAGACACTAAGTGACTACTGAACAAGTCAAAGCCATATGGGTCAGGGGTCAGGTACAGGTCAGCTTCCTTGTTACCTGCCTCAAAGGCTTGGGTTTAAACGAGTGCCTCCACGTTCTGAGCCTTGCCTCTGTTGAAGCTGGCTTGGCTGCTGCTGGCTTGGTTGCTGGTGCTGTAAAAAATGTTGATAGTAAAAAACATTTTAAAAAAACCTAGGATAAAATAACTAAAAGTAGAAGTTTAAAATTTTATGATTTATTTTTATTGTAATCATCATTCCATATTTGAAAGGTTTTCAAAATCATTATACACAAATAAGGATCCATGAAAATGAATAAAATGTCTCTGTCCCTAAATTGGATAGCTGTTGATTGTCTGTTAAACTGTTATATTTCTATTTTAAGCTTCTCATACTACACATCTTGAGTGACTTCATTTTGTTTTATGCTTGTGGAATCTTGCTTCTAGATTGCTTGAATTTTGTTTCATTTTAGTCCTTCTGTTGGTGCCCCATATGAATTCTGATTGGATTATAATATACTCCAGATCAGCATCCATTCATCTCACTTGTTGTGTCAGTTTATTTTTTTTGTGGTTTAAACAGCACCACTTGATATTTGATATAATTTTGTATAATGGGCTAGTAAAATTTTGTTTTTGGTTTGACAGTTCATTTATTAACCAAAAATAATTAAATTAATTGAATCCTGAATCTTGCGCGACTTGGATCTTGTTCAAATCTGAAATCATTTTGTTTAAATCTGAGGTATTTTTGGTTGTTTCTATAGCTTTTAAAACTACTGTACATTGACTGGCAAATTTTCTTGGCTATCCATTTACAATCAACATCTTTTGAGAGGAGACACACAGGTTTATTGCGGGATAATTGACTGTGAATCCTGAATTTTGTGCACACATATATGTGATCAAAGCCCATTATGCTGCTTGGAAAAATAGGTGTCATAGAAATTGGCAATTCTGTGCCATAAAATATGTAATTGAGGTGCATGGATAAGAAATCCTTGAGATTTGCTGAGTTTATCTGTGTGTTGTTATAGTAAGATACCCTGCTTCAAAGTCTGTTATTTCTTTTAAGGAGTTTTCCTGCTGCCATTCACTGAATAAAATGTCATGTTATGATAAGGGCATTTCTGGTGCTTTATCAACTGGAACTGTCCAAGAGTTAAATTCACCAACAAAAATGGTGTTTGGGAAAATTCAATGGTTTTGAGCTGGAAAAAGAGGGCTTTTTTGGGGTGTCTTCTGGGTTATAAAATACTTCAAAGGAGAAGTTGATCCCATTTAATGAAGTTTCAGCTATCAAGCTCATTCTCTCTAGATATTTTCTTCTTTTGGTTGCTGTGATGTGGACACCTTTCCTGGTTAAGTTGCAGCATTTCATAGATCAGAAGGTGGTGTGAGGTATCAATAGCCTCTTGAATTTGTGCTCATCCTCAGAGAAGCAGTTGAACTCAGTGAGTTCAATCAGATATCTTTTAGTGGGAGCATGATCTTCTTTTTCTTTGCCTGGGACTGTGAGCTAGATAATCCTGCAATTTAGGGTTCCTATTATGATTGAGGTTCCAGTAGTTATTATGACCTAGTGGACCCTCTTGTTGAGGGACAAATAGTCTCAGTAGTACCATTGGAGTTTCCTTTCTTGGAAGGCTGTGCCTTTCATGCCTCATATTTAGAATAAGGTACAGGCTTGGGAATCAGAGTAGCTCTTGTGATTGACTTGCATCTCAATTTTTGGTGTTCCTCTTGTGCAGAATTATGAATCTATCCTTTCTCCTGATTGAACTATGTTATAATCTTTTCCAGTGCCTATATTGTGGTTGCATCAATATCACCTGATTCTTCCAATGGATCTTTTTGATGCATGCTCATATTCTCTTGGCTGTTGCATTGAGGTGTAATAAATTCATCCTGGGTCTCTATTAGATCAGGGTCCTGTGTGTAATTGGTTAGGCTGGTTTCTTCTTGGACTTGGTCTGGACTCTTTTCTGGTGTGATGTTATTGGTGCAATCAAATTGTACTCAGCTTTAATGCCCCTGGGTAAAGCTACAAGAGTGTTATCCTGAACCCCATTTTTTAGCTTCAGACTGGTCCTGATGGGGTTTTCTGCTGTTAAGGGACACCATACCTCTCTGTGGTCTATTGCTGAGCACGTAGAGCAAATAGGGGAGTTTATTCAAGATATATCTTGAACTCATCACTTGCTGTCCAATTATGTTTTAGTATGGTTGCTCATCTAGGAATGAATGCCAAGTTTTTTTAGGCTTAAGGGTTTGATCATAGCCATTTACTTGGCTGTGATGAGGTGGTCTATTTCAGAGTTCTTAAGTAGTTAAAACTGCAAATCTCCTTCTAGTTGGCCAGTTCCTCCTTAAGCTGGTTCTCAACATCATCCCTTTTCATGTCAAGCAGGAGGTATTCAAAGGACACAAAGTGGGTATTTTCCTGGTTGTTTTTGGTGCAGGTGGTTGACAAGACTGTCTTAACTGGCTTTAATTTGGTGTCAGTGATATCCACAGTGAAGATTACTTTTGATTCCTTGCTGTATCTTATTTGCAGAGGAAGCTCAGGTCAAAGAAGTCTTTGACTGGGCTTTTCTACAAGGAGATAGCCTTTGAGTATACCTTGGCTATTTCCTTGGCTTCCTCTTGAAATTGAAGTGGATCTCTTCCAAAGTTGACCCAGATCTCATAGGGAACAGAGGACTTGAGGAGAGCACTATTAATGTCCTGGAACCATCTTTCTGAAGTTACAAATTTCAGCCATCCTTCTGATGGGACAAATATTTCTTTCTTGGTGATTCTTGTGGGGTTATCCAGTTGGCCTTTGACAGGAAGTTTCTGGCCCTGGACTACCTTGGATCATGATCTACTGATTTTTGTGGTATCCCTTACTTCTCTTTAATAAAAGCCTATACTAAACACTGACTATTATTCACTTTGAGTGATTTTTTTAATGCTTAGATTCCAAAAAGTGGAGCTAAACTGTGAAAGAAAAGTTCCAAGCCAAAGTTTATGACAGCACATTCAAATGCCCTGTACTTATTTCTGAAAACTGTATTTGTTATGGCCTCAGGATTGACTCAGATTTAATGTTAACCTGCAGTCAGATTAATCTTGGTAAAGAATTGTGATTCCCTTAGACACTAAAGAGTTCATCAATCAGAGACAAGGGATAAGTATTCTGATTTGTAACCTTATTAAGTGCTCAGTAGTTGGTAATAAGATGTAGTCATCTATCTTTCTTAGTTAAAAATAAGATTTTGGATACAAAGGGAGATTTGGATGATCTTATGAGTCCATTTATAATTCTTATTTTAGTCAATTCTTTAGTGAATCATATTCTTGTGGCATTAAGTAATAGATGGGTCAGACTTTAAGAACACTTCTTTCTAGGTCAATTTTGTGTTGGATACCTCTGTTAGGTGTTAATCCTGGAAACTTCTCCTAGAAGAAAGATAGGAGTTCTTGAAAAAATTGTTGACTTATGGGTTTCTTGTGGTGCTCTTGCTCTTAATACACCAAAACATGTCCTGGGTTGATTCCAGGCTCTGACTGGAAGGGGTTGTCATTCTTCAAATAACCAGGTTCCTTGACTAGAGTGTTGTACTTTGCTTGGAGAATAACAAATTCCTCTCACACCTTTCTTATGACTATTCTAGCATCTCCTAAATAGAACATCACCTCAGCTGGTGTGCTTCTCTCCTTGGGTTGATATCATTTCTGGAACAGTCTCTTGAACCCACTTCCCAATAATTCTTTGCCTCTGGTGGTCATCTTGTATCAGGAACCCACTTGAAGGGAAACACATTCCCAATCTTGTGGGCAAGGGCCCCTAGATTCAGTCCTGCTATTACAGACCCAATGGGAACTGTAATCATTTCCAGGTGACCAAACTGTCCTAGGAAGGAAAATCTCCTCATCAAGGAGCTAAATCTTCCTAAGAGATAGGATCCTATCAAGTATACCAGCAAGTAGAAGGAAGCATTAAGTCTGACCAAGATAATGTCAGTGTTGGGAGGTAGAGGAGTAGTACAAACATACCTGAACTTTCTCCCACAATACCCTGAAAAATACTTGAACCAACCATGGGCTAGAGATACCTCTTAGTTGGACTCATCATGTGAAGATTTTTGTCAACTTTTAGTGTTGCAACTGAACCAATGAGGATTCAGTATTTGGAATTGGGGAAGACAACAGTCCAATAGAAAGGACAGAATAATAAGAATAAGGTATTGTTTATTGTAGAATATTGTGATTAATATACCATATGGGGAAAGCTACAAGGCCACACGGGGGTGGCATGGTGGGAAGTTCCATGTAAGGTTCAAAGCCAAGGAATAACTTGTGCAGGGATCAGCAAGTCAAATTGGTAGCGCTCCTAATTAGGATAAAGTACCTGCTATTTGATATTGCCATCAGATTAGTTCATGTTGTTAGATACGCCAAGGGGCAACTCATCAAGCGCCCCCTGTGTATTGTAAGATATGTTAGCAGGCAAGTCTGGAAACTCGGTTGCAACATTAGTACGTGTAGGCCCTTCCAAGGCCAAAACCAGAAGCAGAATTAAATTCAGACACCATAACAGGAATAAAATTCCTTTCATGGTTCTAAAGGAGTGTCAGAATAAGAATGAGTGCAAGAAGATAGTGTTAAAAATGAGATTTATTGCTATAACAAGTAAGGAGAGTAAATTGAGCTCACTTAAATACCTAAGTGGTCATTTACATACACTTATGGGGATGAATGAGAAGGAGATAAAATAAACTAAGTTTCTTCATACTTATGGGTGAAGTGAGATTTTTTACCAAAAGGCTGGAGATGATAACCCATAAAATAAGAAAAGGAGTAGAAGAAAAGCTCAAAAACATGCCACATGTTGTAGCATTAATAACCAGTGGTTCTGGTTATTGACAACAAAAGGAATAGTGGGAGCTGTACTCTGGCATATAACAAGTGGTTTAAAGAGTGCCAACAGCTGCCCAGGCAGCCAATCAGAATCTAAGTGGTAATTAATGTCTCCTAGTATTATACTAATATTTGAAAAAACAGGAGCAAAAGCAAGAGCAGCAATTGAAATAATTAAATAAACATAAATATGTAATATATGTCCAAAATTTGATGTTGGATTAACACTAGGCTCTTTCTTAGGGTTCTGAGTTTGATCCCTGTGTGGATCAAAAATTGATAACTGGTGAATGACTAGTACTTTGTGTCAGTTTTTTGTGCCTGTGTGTGTTGTGAGGGGCCTCCCATATAATTAATGTAGTCAGGGAAAAAAATCCCTGACATCTTGAGTCATTCAGTTGTCAATCTCATTCATCTTTAGAATATTGGCTAATGGCAAACTTCATACAGAAATTCCTGTCAGATCCTCTTCCTATCCTATGCTAAGATAGTGGATGTGGTGATTATCATCCATGAAAAACAAGGAAAAAGTCAAGGATGAGTTTAGGGGCTGTGAGTGGCATTTATTTTAAGCAGAAAGGAAGATCCCCTTAGAAAACTTCTGTATTATAGCCTGCTCTGGGTTTGATCTTAGTCTCATTGGTCTTGGGCTTCTTGGTATTAGACTCCTTGTTCTGGGATTCCTTGAGCTTGGTCTTATACTCCTTCCTTAACTTCCTGAAGTTGAAGCCTCCTTAGTTCAATCTATCACCCCTTATATCACCCCCTTGTTTCAGTCTGATTCCTTTCTGATCTGTTTATTTCATCATAGCCTAAACCATTGTTTTCTTCTTCTCTATAATATTTTAAACATTAATACTTAATCTAGCAAATCAGGTAAGACTTTTCCTTTTCAACCCCCTGATTTATTTAGCTTTTCTACTTGTTTTATCATTAAAAAAACATTGATAAAACAAGCCTTAACCTGCAGCCAATAAATTTTCTGGATCCCCCAATTATCTTGAACTGATCTGCCAATCTACCTAGTGTTTCTTCTTGCTCAAATAAAGCACTGTCAATTGGTAGCAAAATTTGGATGATCCTCAAACTGCATTTTAAACAATTTCCCTGTTTTCCCGTCATGTTTCTCTGTGTGTCAATTTTCTTGTTTTTCTTATATAAAGCATAAGAAATCTGTTCACCTGTCTTTTGCCCAATGTTTCTTCATGATTTTTTTGTCAGCAAAACTCAAAGTGTTGTTGTTTTGCTCTTGCTCTGCACTATAGTGAACAGCAAAATGGTTTTCCATGCCCTTGATGTTTCTCTGTCCTGTTCCTGACTGCTTCTGCTCTCCTTCTCTATTCACTTGACCTAAAAATCTTTACTCTTATTTTGTTATTTATTTTTCTTTTTAATTATCTTATTTTTAGTTACTTTCTTTTAATTTATTTATCTCTTTATGGCTTATTCTTTTCTTTATTTATTTTTACATTATATTCCTCTGTTTTTACTTTAATATTTATCTCTTGTTTACTTTATCCTTTTAAACATTTTTCCTCTAAATATTTATCCTTCTCTCTTTCCAGCCACTATAGATGACCTCCACCTCAGCCCTTCTACTCCTTCTCTCTTCTGGCCTTGTTGAGTTTATAATTCTGGGAAGTATAATAAACAGAAAAAGGGGAAGATTTAAGAAGAGAATGATACTTTATTGGATATGAATATAGAATAATATATAGGATCATGATGACCACATACCGTCCATGTATGTCATGGGAGTCATGGGGCTTATCTGAGTAATGTTCCTCTTGAGTCACAAGGCTTAATCAAGTTGTGGGTTCCATTTGGGACCTGGATTGAGTGATCCCCATCATAGATAGTTGACTGATAATGGTGCCACCAGTTTATTGACCAGCTAGTGAACCATTTGGTGAGCCATTTGGTGATCTACTCAGGGCATTAATTCCCCAAGAGGGAGTAATCAAATATTTTGGTAAAAGTCTCAACATATGTCCTCCATCTGGGCTTCTCTATCCTGGTAGTCCCTATCAGTAAGCACCTCAGACTCAGGGAAATAAGTCTCCAAAAGTTAGTTATATGTAGACTTGACCACCATCAGTGACCTACACCTAGGTCATCAGAAGCAGGAATTCTTCATGACCCTCACCATTTTACTCCCCCAAGCGGTTAGCTTGAGCTTTAGATGCAAAGTAATCAACTTCACTTCCGAAACCTTCAAATCATTAAGTTATGCAGCTACATGTCTGAAAAGCTGCCCTGATAATAGTTCTGAGATAACTATGCTTATCCAGAACCCTTAAGATCTCTTTTAAAACTACAATTAAGTCATAGAAAGATAAACTTTACCCTCTTTTATAGGTAAAGTAACCAAACTGTATTATCACCATAGTTAGTATTAGAAATTTTATTGCCACCCCAGAACATTCATCCCAGGGAAGAACAAGATGTTTTACCACTCCCATATAGTCTAATAATGCTTAAACTCCTTGATATAACCATCCCAGAATAGTTTTCTTCTCAATTTTTCTACATCACTAGTAATGGGTCACCTTACTACCATCCAAAGGCATAGACCACTGATCTTAATCTTCAAGGCTAACATACCAATAAACCAACTAATAATTACCTGTCTTAGGCATCCAATCTTTATTTGATTAATAATAAGACATTGCCTACCAAATAGCTCCTCATGTGGATCATCACAGTTAGGTATTTTGGGGGTGTCTTGAGTTGGGGGCAGATTTAGGACTCCTTGGGTGATTAGAAAAAAGTTATGTTTACTGGGTAAAAGGATGTTGTTAAAGACATTGTGTCCTGTGGGGGAATCCTGAACTTCTTCATGTTATCCACTAGCCAGTAAAGAGAACCATCTACAGTTATTATTTTCATTAAAGAAATTATTTTATTTAAGTTGCTGAGGTATGGATAAACTACCTGTGCTACTACTGTGAGTATACACTTCTGAAAAGTACTGTAGATTCAGAACCTGGACACCCAAAAATGCGGGATTGTCAAATCCTTGGTCCAAATTTCAAATCACTTTTGCAGGATGGCTTTTTTAATTAAATTGATTTTGTTATATTTTTATTTGAATTTTTAAAAATGCGGGAAATTGCAGACCCTTTGAAAATTTCTAAGTCAAACTGCACATTTCCCAATGGACAAAAGAATTAACTGGAATAGATTTGAAGTGTTCAAATCCATCAGCCATTTTCATTAAGTTTACTATGTTTTTGAAATTGTGGGATTGCCAAATCCAAGAACCAAATTTCAAATCACTTTTGAAATGCCACTAGTAAACTCAGATATTAATTGCGGGAACTGGAATCCAAATTCCATGTACAGTAAGAACACTAGGAAACACCAACCCAAATAAAAACCACTCTGGAAAAAACCAAATGAAAAACTCAATCTCAACAACCATGTTTAGACATGAAATTAGAGGGAAATGTAAAATTATCCAAACCTGGAAAGTATGCAATATTATACACTTCCAATCCTAGATACAGAAATTATAATAGTATTCAAGGCTAAATCAAGAGAAAATAACTACCCACAACTAAACCAATAATCAAAATAAATACATATTTAATCTAAAATATATTTTTTATTTTATTTTTATGGACGTCAATAATTTACCTTATCAACCACACTCCTGCACTAGCCCGCGGGGCAGCCTGTCCCACAAGGGCGTCCCCAGAGGATCCAAGAACAGACCCAGAACCCAACTTGAGGGGAGTCATGCTGACACACAGGCCTCCCAAGGTGTCATAGCCAGTCAACCACCTCCCGCATCCCAAGCCAGAACAATCAGCTTGAATCTAGACAGAAGTTTCTCTCAAGGCCTGCCACAAAAGTCTCCTACACCAGGGTCACCAGGAACACTGAGGTTACTTACACCTCCACTGTGTACCCAGTTATGACCTGGCCCTGCACTCTTGATCCAAGAGTTGCCACTTCCTGCCCCACGTCTTTGATATCACCTATGAGCCATTGGCTACAATTGAAGAGCCATCTGCGCCTGTATCATATGCCACCATTGACAGCGCCAGCCCAACCAAGCGTGATCCCACCCCTTCCACACAAAGGTCCCCATCCCCTGTGTTGAGCCTGCCAGCCAGGATACTGCAGTACCTGTCAAGGGCCGCGTCAGTTGACGGATAGTGAGCGTGAAGCTCTTCTCAACTGCTTGAACAGGGACCGACAGTTTGGGATATTGTGTCCCAAATTGGGGCCACAGCCAGATATATTGGCAACATCAACAAAAAGTATGACAACACCCGGGAAAATTGCAAAATCTGCCAAGGCCAGCAGCAGCCCAAACTCTTGAAGCCTGTGCATATTGGAGCAATAAAACAGTGGTTTACCAAGAATTGCCACCTGGATTCACTTGTTGTCCAATCAATGCTTGTCACAGAGTTTGGACTTTCTGTTTCCAAAACCCTCTATTTACAAAGCAATGTTTGATTAGGGATTCTTCTGGAAAGTACTGGGAGTTTTGCTGTACAACAGAAACAATGAGAAGACCATTCAGGATTGATGTATTTTTGTGGGAGAGCATATCTGGCACTAAAGGGAGACTGGGAATGTCCAGTTCTTCTACATCAACAAATTGTCATTTTCCTCCTCACTCAGGTCTAGGCTGGGTGGGTTGAGAAGGGTCCAAGGACGGTGTAGCCTATTGTGCAGCTGTCTGTTCCCAGACCTATTCAATGGTAGTACTTCTTGGTCCTTGCAGGTTGGATCAATACCAGATGATCAAGGGTTCTCATAATAGCAGGACATTCCTTGATTTTCTCTGAGCCATGAAGGAATACCTCTGGATCAATTACAGCAGCAAAACCAACATTGTTGTGTTGGATAATGTCAGGCTTCACAAAATGGATCTGGTTGTGTCCAATTTTCCACCCATTGACAAAAACAGCCACACCTCCAACCACTGGCTTACTGATTGTCTAATGAGACTCCTCTTCCTCCTGCCATATTTCCCATTCCTGAATCCAATTGAGGAGGTCTTTGGGTGGATCAAAAATAAGGTGAAGAAAGGCCTTCCTCAGGACACCAAGGATCTCTTCAATATTCTTGAGATTAGCCAATTTGCAATGCCACCCAATGTGGTGGCAGCTTTCTATGAGCACTCAGAATCCTTCCTCCCCAAAGCCCTTGCCTCCAATCTAATCAGATAAATGGGCGCTCTGGGTTTTTATTTGTTTTTATTGTTATATATTTTGTTTTTTTAGGACTCAAAAATTATTATTTATATATAATGATGTGACGTCAAATTATATTATAGGCATATAAGAATTAGTAAAAATATAATTAAAATTAATTATTCTAGACATAGAGATATGTATTTTTTATTATAATCCACCAAATAGTGTATTAACTGTAGAGTTAACAAATAAAAAAAAAATGATAGAATTAGATTAATTTTATTTTAAATAATTGTGAACTCTTTTTAGTACCATTGAATTTTATTTTAAAAGCCACAGAGTTGACCTTGTGAGTCATCACCTGATCCTTAATATTTCAGTGCCACTATAGCCACATGACACAAAAACCAATGATTTTCATGTATCTCTTACTAATTAGTACTTATGACGTGGGCCAAGCATAGCAAATCTGTTTATCAAATCATATTACAAGGGAAAAGTAATTTGAGTTCTAAACAATCACTTGTTTATAAAATAAGTGGGGCAGGCTGTCTGTTGCAGATAAATTCAGTTCTCGATTTTTAACTATGTAATAAGTGAACCCGTACTTGACAAGCTAGTAAATAAAAATATTTCTAAATATTTTTTATTATTTGATATGTTTGCAACTATAACTAATGTCTTATAATATATTTAGATATATTACTATTATAATTTAAATATTAGAATTATAATATTTAAATTTTAATATTTAAAATAAAAAATAAAAATTAAAAAGTTCAATTGCAAGGGAATATAATTATTAGGGAGATGCAAATTGCAAATGGAATGCAATTATTCTGGGGGAATTATACCCTGAAATCAAATTTTCAGCTAGAGCGTCTAATTGGATCCATGTACTCTTCTGTACGTGGTGGACAAACCCTATGGATGTAATTGCTAAAGGGGTGGTGTCCTACACCCTAGTGGTTGCCAAACGCTTAATAAAAAAGGGAAGGCAGGTAAGCAAATTGATCAGCAGATTCTTTTGGGAGGCACATAGTACCCATACAACAATGCCAATGCAAAGGAGTTGTACAGGGCGTGCTTGACTGTCCTATACCTCCGCAGTGTCTTCTGGTGTTCTAGTGCTAAGTGGCATATATTGATTTGAATAGGTACATCCTCCAATTTTTTGATGTTAGTTTTTAATATGAAATTTAGTAGGATTCCTAGATATACTGCAACATGAATCTTTTGCGAGGTATATTTTTTGAGAACATCACAATTTCTTGTACCTTGAACTAATCTGTTTGTATAGGATGTTTGACTGAATTTAAATATTGTCCGGAGGCATAACATCTCCCCCCATGCCTCCGCAAACAAAATAAATAAAGGTTTAAACGTATTCATGAGGACTGTCCCGGTTTATGTGTTAATGCTTTGAATACTTAATTAAAATTTTCAGTTTTTAGAATATTCAGTTTCTACTTGAAAAGTTGGTTTTATTGGGTTTTTTGTATTCATTGATTTTTGAAAGGGAAAAGTGCTGAATACTTTCATAAAATATATTCATCAAAGTTTATTTTGATGTCCCGCAAATTTCAGTCATTTCTTTGAAGTTGATATTGCTCCTATTTTTATGCTTCCCTAATCTATGGCAAGCACCCTGCAAGTGTTAAATATTCTTGGCTTTTGCTTCAATATTGCAGAATTATTCATATTCATTTGAATTATTTTATTGATTTCATTTTTATTTATTTTGCTTTACAGGGGCTACCAGTGATTGGTAACCCCCATAAAACCAACTCAGTGTGAAAGCTGCCACTTCCGCAACCTTGTCCCCATTCCTAGTTATAAATAAAGTAAATATAAGTAAAACATAAAAAGACTTACTGATTGTTTCCCCTGCGGCCCCCTCAGCCACAGACGCCCCTTCAGCAAACTTCATGAGTGTTAGCTGCTCTTCATTTGTTTTTCTGGGCTTGATCTTCCTTATTTTCTGTACTACTTGTTCTTCCTCTTGATTTTCATTTGATACATTTTCATTGTTTATTGTAGCTCTTCTGCTTCTTGATTGTGCTTCATTTTCATCTGTTTCCATTTGATTAGTTTCCTCTTCATTTGTGTTAATTTCCTTTGAGTTTTCATTTCCTTCAATCAATTTGATTTTTTGATTATTCTTTCTGTTGGTTTTCACAAATTCCCACAAGTTATAACTTTCATTTTTAAAATCTAACCACTGAAGTATTTCCTTTTGAAGATTTAAAACTATTTCCTTGTGCTCTTTGTTGACTATTGTTCCCAGGCTATTTTTTGCGGTTTTGCTGGACCAAGGCCCTTCCCTCATTTCCCAGTTGATTTACCACAATTTCC